>JAUZNJ010039854.1:0-10584 GCA_034780135.1 Jordanella pulchra | reverse complement strand
AACACAAAGGGCGCGCCTCACATTTTGAGAGAAAAAAAAGACTTTTGTATGCGCCTTATGGTCGTGAAAATACGGTAGATGTCTTGCAGCTGATGTCACAGATGTTCGGATGTAACCACACCCATACAGAGAACCTGCTCTGGTTCTCTGCATGTCAAAGATGCAGTCTGTACTCGGATGTGACAGGAAAAAAGTTGATCCAAATATTTCTATATACCGTTTACCAAAAGAGAATGAATGTCGTCTGATAGGTGTCGGTAATCAGAAGGGCTGACCGGACTGTAAGCAGCCATCTGTGCAGTGTACAATTAATGTTCTGTGAATTTTAAAACAAGGGATCATATCCAGTCACAGCAATTTTATCTGGGTGTCGTTTGAGCTCTCAGGGAAGCGCCACAGAGCTAAGCTAAGTGTTCGGTACGCAATATGGCAGTTGTAGAGTAGATTAGTAATGATGTTATGCTTCTGAAATGTATCTATGGTAAAAGTTTAAAAAGCCATTCATTCTGTGAAACACTATTCCACGGGGATGTAAAGGATTAATAAACGGGTATCCCAAATGCCATTGATGATAATTTATTGCTAACCCTATGACTTTCATTGCACTGTAGAGGCTGTGCTAGTTTCTTTTTTCCCCCGTCTGATACTTACCACATTTTCGAGCACTCACTGAACAGCATAACCCCATGTTCAACAAGACAAGAAAAACTGATTAATATAACTTTAAAAATCTGCACAACAGTCTGTTTTTTTGCAAGTAAAAAAAAGTTTCTCCTCATAACAGAACTTCAAATAAGTGTCACTTCTAATGTTTCATTTCAAAATCAAAGATGTTGTTTCAAATATCATGTTTGTTTTGAATGTAGCCTTTGGTCTTTAGTAGTACGAGCTGTCTGGGAAAAAGCTGCAGGGTGCTCATGTCCTGCCAGTAGACCAGTGTGTGGTGAAAGGTTAAACGCGAACAAAAAAAAATGCTCATGAAAAACTGAAGCCTGTTAATATGTGTATGTGCATATGGCCTAATTAAACTGTCCATACCGAGTATACAGCAGAAAGTTTGGTTACATTAACTGTCCTCAACAGCAGTGATAATACACAAGAACCTGATCCCTCTGTCCACCCCATGTGACTATAAATGGCGAGTAGAAAAGTGAAGAGGCAAAGCGGCACAGTGAGAACGTGATCGGACCCTTCTAAGCTGATCTAGTGGCCTGTGCCCTCCTGCTCTTAATCCGGGCTTCCAGCACATGACCCAGCTAACAGCATTACAGAGGTCTTTGATTAGACCTGCCGCTGAGCGCATGTAGTGAAAGACACAGCGGAGGCGGGGGAGGGGCCATAGGGGTCCTGTGTACTTCCATGACATTAAAGGAATGCCAGGCAGGGCTTTGACAGCATTTGAAACTTCAACTTACACGATGGAAGCAAACACAGAGGCGGGCCAGATTAGGCTCACGAGTCATCAAGTCAGTAGATTACCCTGGCAGAGTTTTCCTGGAGCTCAGGAATGGACTATGAATGTTACTGGAGGATGCAGGTCAAGTTGCAGAATCAACACATTCACATAACTTCTGCACAAGGATTTGCATAAAGACATTTCTTAATTTAAAGGTATTAGTTCCACGGTATGACCTATGACCAAAAAAACAAAGTCTGATGCTAAAAGCTGATATTCCATGTTAAAAAAAACAAAACATAAAAACCAACTACCTACTAAAGAGAAAAGAGCTATCATTTTTCTGCCCTAAAGCGGGGAAATTCAGATGTCAGTAGCACAACATGCAAATTTCTCGGTAAAGACAATTAAGAGAGAAAGAACATAGCTATAAACTATGCTATTACCAACGATGTAACAACACTGATGGTTCTCATGTTTTGAGCATTGTGTTGTGCATCTAGGATCTGCTAATAAAGTAGCTCTGAAGTTCTGCAACAGCTTTGTGAGCGTGACAGATATTGTGCAACAGTGTTGTTACAGGTGTTCTATCTCCAAACACCTGCAATGGGTCAAGATTGTGTCCTAGGACAGAGCTAGCATTCCTAATTTATCTAACCACTTCCCCTTAAATATACATGAGCTGTTGTTCCATCAAACTGTGCCATAAAA
Organism: Jordanella pulchra; assembly: GCA_034780135.1. NCBI lineage: Eukaryota > Metazoa > Chordata > Actinopteri > Cyprinodontiformes > Cyprinodontidae > Jordanella > Jordanella pulchra. The sequence goes on along the minus strand of JAUZNJ010039854.1, from coordinate 8,477 downwards.
GTTAGCTCCTGCTAAAAACCTGCAGTGGCCACCCACAAACTAAATTCAGTTAAAAGCTCTACAATCCAGAGTTTTCACTAGAACGCAGATATGTCATTGCAGGCGTAAAATCATTTTTTTGAACACCCTTTTATTGATATTAAGTTTGAAATGTGGCTTTTTAATATTTCAGACCCCTTTTTTTCCCTCCTTTGGTCTACCATGCTTGCAAATCTGAATAAAACTATTTTTTAATACCAGCATAATTCTGCTGCCACCACCATCTCTTTAGAACAAGCTAAAGTAAATAGAATATTAAAATTCTAAACCTAGCAAACTCTATGTAAAACCCCATTAGACTCTGATCTTTAAAATAATTTTATAATTTTCAAAACAACTCCATAACACAGCTCTATTAGGATGATTTACGCCTCCATGTCATTTTTGACCCAGCAGCATTCAAATAATTTAGGTTGTAATAAAGTTTAAGAAACACATGGTCATTTTTGGAAACTAATAAAATATACAACTCATAGATGGAGTTTTTGAGCTGCTATAAAAGTCACCTGAAGTATAAACAGCTGAAAGCATTTAGTACAGTGGAAGGTTGATGCTCTCTCTGACAGTTACAAGACTTACTGGAATTTCAGACAGTAAATGTCTAAAGATACAGAGCTACCTCTTGGTCCACAATTCCATTCATGGTGAAGATATCTAGATGTATGAAGGAGCAATAATAATCTATTCAAACAATATTACACAAACAAACAGCATGGGTAAACCCTATCCCATATAAATGTTTTGCTATGAAAATTCTAAATAACTCTAGAACGAAAGCAAAACACCCTCTGGGCAAAATGAGCTTAAAAGGCACTTGGTGAAGAATAGGACATTATTTCAAAGATAACAAAACAAAACTATAATAGTAATATAGCTATGAAGTTTTAACTGTTAAACCTATAATGGCTTAATATTGTGGAATGCATCTTACTAAATACATATATCTCTATACATTGTTTTTTAACGATACAAAACTATGAATCAAAAAGCCTAAATTGGGCTTTCAACAGCCTTTGACCATTCCAGACAATTCAGCGATGAACCTGGTTATTTTGCAGCATGATGCAGCAGAATCTCAGGCTTCTAGATGCGTGGACAAAAAACCTCAGGGGTTAACCCAAATGAGAATCTGTGGTAGTTTCTGAAAGCATTCGCAAATAGGCAGAAACAAAGAATGATTAAATCCAATTAGAGATTAAATCACCATAACCCCAGACAGTCAATATCCAGCATTTCAGAGCGATTTAAAGAAGTTGGGTAGAGGGGTAAAAAAAATGCAAATACTGACTATTTATAGATAAACACAGACAGAAAATCAACATCTTTTAAACTTTGGGTACGTTTTTAAACTGTTCTTAGGGCAAACCATCACACATGCAAAGAACATTTACACCCATTAATTACACCAAACACAACATTTGGTGTCACTGTATGAGGGTTTCTCCAACAGTGATGTGTGTTTGGACAGCTGTGATTGTTGACCACCTCTGGATACATTTTTTTTTGGTTCTTGAATATTTTCATAGCTGTCTATCATAACTGCTTAATTTTTTATTAGAAGTCAACATCTTTTTGGACCCGCAATACTATTGCACAACAGAATGACATCTCAAGTTAGTAAAATAATAGGACAATGTTTTGTTTAGGTTTTTGTCATCCATTATTTTTTACTCACAGGACTTTTTATTAGACATTTTTCAATTCAGTTTTTTCTAATAAATAATCCCCACTATACCAAGCACTAAAAAGGTTACCTCCACAACACCTTTTTTGTAAATGCTGTTAAATGGTAGGAAGTCGATTATAATGGCCATTTTAATTACCAGCAATTGTTTGAAATTAAAGTTAAATGAACAACAAAGACGTAAGAAGCTCTTTAATAAGAAAATTCAGGAAAAATATGTTGAAGCATGCAAGGCTACAAGAGAGAGCAAGACTTTAAGCAGACAACAGTAAGGTTGGATGGAGTACATCAAAGTTGCTCCATTTCCTTGTCTCAAGATTGTAACCTTTAGGATCAATGAACATGCCAGTTTTGCAAAGGTTGAATGCCATGGAAATCTTGAAGGTAAGAATCTATAACCTCAAGAAAATATGGATGGAAACTGCTGTTATTAGCAATGTCAATTGTGCTACTGTCATTATAAGATGTAAAAGCCAATTTCAAATGTTAACTCTGATCAATGGCTCTTTTAAAATAATAAGATTAGAGTTTTCAAAGACAAAACTTAATTGGCAGTAATTAAAATCAGCAGGTTAAAACTTTAGAAAAACAAAGGTTAAATCAATGAAAACTAACCCTGGCCTGCAGGACGAAGATAGCATCCAAAACTGCTTTTCAAGTAGTTGCTGTACATAGTAATCTATTGCAGCTATGAAGCGCTTCAAATCTATGGACAAAAATATCTAGAAGAAATGCAGGTTCACGTTTCATTAACAGCTTTCAAAGCATATAGACTTCAGAACTATGTTTGATGATCAGTTTTATTTTTCATAGCGCCTTATTCTCTACATATACCTTCCAACATATGTGCTTACAAATGGTCTATTTATGGAAACAATTTAAAAAGAAATGTTTATAGTGAACAGCTCAATTTCCCTTTTATCTTAAACAGAATTAATGTTATGTAATTGCCAGGAGAAGCTTTTGCAGAATTCAGTTACATCCATTTACAAAAGGCGATGTCTGGGTGAAAAAAAAGACATACCTCTAGTGACTGATAAATGCCCACACATACCAGCCTGGCTGCACTGAGGTGTCACATATCCACCACTCCTCCTTGTTGCTAAAGGCAGAAAGGAGGGAGAATGATTTGGCTAGAAATAGCCTTGTCACATGAGCGAACGCAGTGACCAGTCAGCCAGCTGCTCATCCTTACATGGAGCAATGCCCCGGCTGTCCATTTGTATCATAAAACACAAACATGCAACAACTTTATCAGCAAAGCAGCATTTTTCTATTTTGTAGCTGATGCAGTGAAGAAACATTCCTTAAAATTGTGGTAATTTGTATGCGTTGGAGGCATGGATCTGTATCCTGACAGCACAAACACAGCATGGTTTGCTATTTTAAGAGCAATTTTTTCCATGCATTTGTCTGATGGCAATGCTTTGCCATCAGACATTTTCCTAAACCTCAGTGACCTCAGGCATTAGTGGGAACATTCTGACTCATTAAAGCTATAAACCAGATATGGATGAACATGACAAAAGAAAATGATAATGGGATCCATTTCTTCTTTTTTTTTTTTCCTTAGACAAAACGACAATGCCTGGCAGTTTAGCAGTAAGCCTCAATATATGCATAGTCAACATGAGGCCAGAGCCCAAACAAGAGACGCTCTGTGTGACACTGCAATGATACACAGAAGGCTACCAGTAAGACCACAAAATAGCTCTCAGAGGTGAGTAAAGCGAACCAATGTGTCGGAAAACACAAGAGATCAAAAAGGCAAAGAGGGTACAAGAGACTATAGGTCAATTCAACACTTTCCAGATCATACCTATATTTTGTAACTATGCATAGGGCATATTGTTCTTTCCTAATTCCAAGTCATATATCTAATCAAACCATTTTGCCTTCATGTACTTAAACCAACATCTAATTTTCATTGTAGTTCAGTATTTTAAGAGCTGTGAAAGAAATCAAAATGAAATTTCCAGAAAATCAATGTATGCAGAATTGTAAGTACAAAGGACCTAGGATCTCATATTTCAGGTTTCAGGCATTCATGCTTTGCATTTTGATGATATATTTGGCCAACTGCCCTTAAAGCACAAACCTGGTGCGTATTTTTAGGGGCTAATATGTTAAAGCTTTCAGGGAGTGGTAGCAACACTGCAAAATAGTGAGTAGAAAAAGAAATCAGAAAAAAATCTGGTTATGGTACAAGTGTTAACTCAACTTTCATTGCAATTTTTGTAAAAAAAAAAATAAATAAATAAATAAAAAAAATAAAAAAAGAATTCAAATCTCACCTGTAATTTATAACCTTCTTTGAGATAATGAAAATACTAAAAAAAAACCCTGCACAATATCTCCCAAGAGGATATTTTCTTTCATGTTTAATTTGTTTAGCCTTTTTGCCAATTAAACCAATTCCTATTCCTTTTTCCATATTGGAAGGTGACATTCATATCTACCCTTAATATGCCAACTATCAGAAAAAGAAAATACTCTGACCATGGGCGGGTTCAACTAGACAGACCAGTCGCTTGGGAATCCTTCCAAACCTTGACCCACCACCCCAGCCTTCAAAGGTTAATCTCTGTTCAGGGGCGGAGTGCATGTGTTCACCTTACTGCAAACACACTCAAAGTAAAAACAGAATCTACAGGGCGAGGGGATAGTGGGTAAATGTGTATAAAAATAGTTTTTGCCACCATTAAGCTTGTTAAAATTCTGTCTAATTTGACAACTTCCAGTGTAGCTAGCCATTGGCTAAAATGAGCTGGACAGAACCCTCAGAGAAGCAGCCCAAATGCCATTCAAAGGACCTTATGAAGAATGAGCATACCGGACTAATTCCAGCATAGCAATGACAGCTTTCAGCATACTAGACTAGAAAAGCGCTTGTAAGAACCCCTGAACAGTATTGCCTGTGGGTACAAAAGCTCCTGTGGCCTCAACCACACCTGTGGCCTCTAATCTCTTGAGTCAGTGGCTCAAACCGGTATGGCCCTGAGCTGATCTTGAATTCAGAAACTTCCAGCTGTCAAGGAAAGTATGAAAAGTCTCGATTGTATGTATGAACAGATACATCAAGATGTGTCAGATTCAGATTTACCTTATTTTTTCTTTAACAAGTCAAGAACAAAATAACTAAGTCTACAAAGGCACAAAATGACAGAGACAAAAAGACAAAAAGAAAAATAATATCAAGGTGGTAGGAAGATAATTGAGACGCAGTAAGTTGAATGGCTAATCTTTTTTTGTTTGCTTTAGAAGTACTAAAATCACCTCTCACTTTGCATCAACATAAAGCTAGAATAGGGGTAAATGAGAGCAGGAACACTAAATTGGAGCCAATGGCCAGAAATGCTATTTAATTACAAAATTAGTTCTAGCTCAACTGCCACATTTTTTAAGACAGTCATTCACTTAGGAAATGTCAGAAGCACATCACAGCATGATCAAGGGTCAGCCCTAGGTCGGAGATGCAAGGCCAAGTAACAACAAACCATTACAATTAATGCAACAAACTAATATTTTTAACAGTTTAACACTAATGAAGGGAACAAGAGCTCCCTCAAGCAGTAACTTCCATGTTGTCAAAGAAAAACCTCAAATAAATAACTTTTACCCCTAAGGATGACTCAACTCATTGATCTTCTGTCTGTTACCTATTCACAGAGCTAGCAACTTATTGTAACACATAAGATGGTTCTTCAATGCTTAATGTTAATCAGAAACGCTGACATGTTTGCACCATATAATCAATTATTTGAACCAGACATTTATTACAACAAGGATTAGCATAATTAATACAAGCATAACAACACACGCAGCATGAAGATCCACACTAATCATGTGACACTGCCGTGGCAAAACAGGGATCCAACATAACTAAGTCATTGTGCTCTAAGGGCGAGGTGGGCTGATTAGAGCGGCAGACTGTTCTCCGACTGTGACACTTCTGATCTAAGTGCCAACTGCCCTGCCACCCACCGACACTGACACGCCCCCTGGCAGAAGGACCAGCCTGCACGGAGCCATGCCATCGTTGAAACTGAACCCAAAAGCATTTAGAACCCTTTTCCCCCCTTGCTGCTCTCCTGGTCAAAGTCTTTTATTGTTATACAATGTGGTAGCTTTTATCTGCAATTGCAGATAGCTCCTTAATACTGCTAAAAATAGTCTTGCAAAAGGAATCATATCCCGCCATTGTTTTACATTTTGTCACATTACAACAAATGTTCCCAAATTAAGGGAATCTATATGGTAGATCAAAGCAAAGTTTCCAGCATTGTAGTGCAACATAAACAATGCATGGTTTCAAGGATTAAAACTGTGAAAGAACCTATGTATTCCTAAAAATTGTCAATCTTTACTGCCTCTGGCTTTCACTGTAGCTCATAGTACATGAATAGTTTCCATCTAACAAACAAAATGTAAACCTTCACCTCAGCCTCAAGTCTTTTGCAAAATCCAACATTTTTTCCTTCCAGAATTCTCTGTATTAAGCTCCATCCAGCCATCAACCATGACTGTGTTCCTTGTACCATCCGAAAAGCATCCCTACAGCATCATGCAGCCATACACAGGTTTCCTAGTACACACGTGTTAAGGGTAATGAGCATTCGTCCTTCCTTATATGGTTTGTGGAAAACTGGATTTCTAATACTTTTCTTTCCACCATAATGGAATAAAAAGCCAGATTTGTGGAGTGAATAACTAACAGTCGTCCTTTCGAGCTGTAGACCCCTGAAGTTATTCCAGGAACTTTTTTCTTTAGTAAAAAAGAAAAAAAAAAAGACATACCTTAATTTACTTTCTCTTCACAATTATGTACCAATTCTGTTTTGGCTATCACATAAGAATAACTATAATATCATATTAAAGTGTTTTGTTGAAGTCATTGAATGGATCTGTTGCTTATATTAAGAGTAGTCAATTTACAGCAAAGATACATCACGTAGCATTATTGCCTTATAGTTCTAAATCCCAGTTAACGTTTTCACCCCGTGCATACATAGGCTCTTCCCAGATTAACTGGTTGCTCTAAATTTTCCCTAAATCGGGTGTGTGCATTAATGTTTGTTTGCTTTGTGCATTGCCCTGTAATGACTTGGCGACCAGCTTAGTGGGCACCTCTCGCCCCATGACCTTCAGAGATGGGCAACACTCTTCTAGTGACCCGGCAGAATTTTTAAAACAAAGAAGAAGGGCAAAATAAAAGCATGGTGTCAGACAGAAGTGCAAATGGTCAAATAAATTGGACATTCTGTTGTTTCAAATCTATGCGTAAGTGAATTGTATAAACAAAGTTTTAAATCTAAGCCAGATCATGCAAGCTTTTGAAGGGCTTTGCTGGTATCACTAGAGTTGAGAAATTATACAATTGTGAAGATAACATTTTTTAAAACATAAATAAGCTGAAAAGGACATTGTGCAAAAGAATTCATTCCCCCAGCTCAATACATAGTAAAACCACCTATTGCTGTCTAAGTCTTTTAGTGCATGTCTCCAATAGCTTTGCACCTCTTGGTTGAAATCGTTTCCCATTTGAAACAGTTCAAGTTCAGATTAGATGTTTGTGAACAGCTTCAGATCTTGCCACAGATTCATGATTGGGTTTAGGTTTGGACTTATATGGGGCCATTGTAACACATGCATGTTTATTCCTAAATGTATGCTTTGTGCCATTGTCCTGTGGGCAGGTTAACCTTTGCCAAAGTCTTGAGTCATTTGCAAACTCCCAACAGGGTTTCTTCCAAGATTTATCTGTACTTGGCTCCATCCGTCTTAAATTTAAGTCCAACCATCTTCCCTGTCCCACCCTGTCTAGGTGTGCCATACTCTTTCAATTTGTGGATGATGTATTAAACAGTGCTCTGAGAGACGTTCACAGCTTGGGAAGTCTTTAAAAGCCTAACCCGGCTTTAAACGTCTCCAGAACTTTATTCCTGACCTGTCTAGTGTGTTATTTAGACTTTGTGTGCCGTTTGCTCCCCAATACTCTATTAATGAATCTCTGCAGCATCACAAAGCAGCTGTTGGTGCTTGTGATGTAATAAAAATGTGGAAAAGTTCAAGGGGTATAAATACTTTTGTAAGCCACTGCTCATGACATGTCTCAGAAAAACCTATAAAAGTCATGTAGAGTTTATTGATGTATTATCAACAGAGCAATGCAATGTGGTGGCAGGGTAGAGGGAATCTTAGAGGCAGCTGGCTTAGTTAATCTATGTGGTGTTATTTATATTATACAATGTAAAACTATAAAATAGAGAATCATTTTTAGGTTGTTGACCACCACCATCATTCCCATGACAGGATGGGAAACATCATCCACCATTTTATTTTTTTGCTTTCCAGCATGACAGCATCAGTGTGGTACACAGCTGGCTGAGCTGTCAAAGAGCCATCAGATGGCACAGACGGTGGCAGCTGTAAGACGAACAAACATCACCTTCAGCAATATTTCCAGACACGTCCATGTCTTAATGGGATTTCAACACAGGTACGATTTTATAAAATCATATTCAAATCCTTCATGGTAAATGTTAACTTGGCTACATACTTAGAGATTTATTTCTGTGTTTTCCAGGAAAGCAAGCCTAATAATCTCTGGAATGCCATTTTGACTGGACATCATCTTTAAATATACAGGTGCTGGTCATAAAATTAGAATATTTTGTAAAACTTGATTTATTTCAGTAATTGCATTCAAAAGGTGTAACTTGTACATTATATTTATTCATTGCACACAGACTGA
>JAUZNJ010039853.1:0-10585 GCA_034780135.1 Jordanella pulchra | reverse complement strand
GGAGGTTTCTTCCTGTTCAAAGGGAGTTTTTCCTCTCCACTGTTGCTACATGCTTGCTTAGTGTGAGGGATTGTTGTCGAGTCAATGAGTCGATGCAATCAGCTGGTTTTCCTTGGATAGAAAACTTTTAACTAATCTGACTGTGATTTGAATGAATTCTGCTTGTGAAGAGCCTTGAGATGACATGTTGTGATTTGGTGCTATAGAAATAAACTGGATTTAATATGAGTTGTTCTTCAATTAGACCCCAGGTGCTAAAGCTGCTGTAGTAAAGTGCAACATTGTGCTACAGGAAGAGAACATACACTGCCTGAATGTTCTCCTTTATGGGTCAGGAAGCATCAAATAAAAAATCCAAATCCAAACCAACGCTAAAAACGATGCAGTTCCTATAATCTACCTGATTCCATAGTGTTTGAAGATGGGGACCGAGTCCAGGGCATCTTTTTCCACTTGCTTGTAAAAAGTTTGCAGATGTGTCGGCACCCAGGGACAGCTGTGTAAACCCGGCTCCACTGGAACACGAGTGAAAGGAATCCTTAGATCTGAGAGGACTTGTGCAACTACCTCACGAACATCTGGATGGTAGAAACACAGAAAAACATCAATCAGTCCTCTGAATCTGACACTAAGTTTATTTCAATGTGTTTCTATTGTTCTTCATTACAAGTAGAACCTTAAAAGGCACTTTACAAATGACCCAGGAATTCAAACTTGATCCAAATAATCCAGTTTGTTTCATTAAGGTGCGATCATGTAGTCGCACTCAGAACAAATCGAAAGGAACAAGTTGAACGAAGCTTTACTACAAGATAAAAGGAGATGAGACAGATTGGTACAAGTTTGATGGAAATTCAAGATGTTAATGTGGATTAACCCAGTAGCCACCAAAGATTAACTGGAGTGAATAAATGCTCCCCTTCTCATTTCTGTCCAGAGTTTGGTCCGGGATTACTTCCTCTGTTAAATGGAACCAAGGATGCAGAATGAACTTTATGTGGTTCTTTCTGTAAACAATCACCAGAGAAACTCCTTCAGTTATCTCCTAAATGGACCCGTTTAGCTGTGTTGCATAGAGGAGCAGCTAAACTTCAATCAAATGAAATCAAACAACTTTGTTTATCCCAAAAACAGGCAATTCAGTTTCTACCTCTCTCTGGCTAATAGCAACCAATAAAGGAAAAATGATAAAGTATAAAGAAGAATCTCATTCAACCACATTCCAGAAACACCGGCAGTGCCACTGAGATATAAACAATAAGAAATTAAAGATAAATAAAAAGAATAGCAACATTTTTGGCTACTGTTTGTTTAGCGCCACCAAGAGGCCATCAGCATAAACTGAGCTCAGAGAACATGGTCAGGATGACTCAGGAGGAATTTCGTTTTTTCAACGACTAGCTTTTGTGTTTGAGCTATAGTCCAACACAAAAGAAAAGGATAAATATAAGAAATGTAAGAAAAGGATCAATAAAAGAATTATAAAAAAAAAACATTTCAAAATATTGACTGATAAGCTGAAAAGAACAGACTTTCCTCAAAAGATCAACTCTTTGCTCTTTTAACAATCTGCTCTGTTTTTATAAAACTTAAGGGATCAATCCAACAAAGTACCCAGATAGTTGCAGGACGACACCATTTGGACCACCTCACCACGGCTAGAACCGGGTTTAGAGGTGGCAGATGTTTTGCTGAGGTCGACAATCAATCCTTCAGTCCAGATAATTCTCATCACACCGTTTACACACTCTTTGAATTCATTCAGAACATTGAAAAGCAACAAAAGAAACTGGTCAGATAAGTTCAAATTTGAGGCTGCATTTTGATAAACTGATAACTGACTCATGCGTGGGAGTGGGTTTTTCTCGGTGCTGATACCAGAGTGTGTAAAGGAAATATCTTTGCATTGTCCTTCCCGACCTTCTCTGCTGTGATCTGAACATGGGGATGAAATGATAGAAGCATGAATGTCGTTAGGCTAAATATTTGTACCATAATAAAAAAAGACTAAATATGCTAAATATAAGCTAACACTTCTAACTTTCCTCTCAGAGAAAGAGGAACCAGAACCCGCCATTTAAAGGAACCACAAACAGCGTAAAGTCTCTCACTGCTCTGATTGCTGGATTACATTAAAAACAGCGAGCTAAATCACAATTAGCGTCCACTTCATTGTAACGCAGTGGCAAATACCCTGACAGCATATCAGAGCGACATACCCTGTCTTTAATGATAGTTTTACATCTCTGTACATTAGAAATATTAAGCCCATTGTGTTACATAGAGATGCTGTTGATATAAGAGCATCACCTCTACCAGCTATGCTCAGGCTAAGCTAACAGCTGCTAACCGCTGCATGGCTCCATTTATTTCTACCAGATGTAATTACCTTCATCTGATCTGCTTTTTGATGTTAATTTCAATTTCAATTCAGTTTATTTCTAAAGCACCAAATCACAACACGTCTGAAGGTTCTTCACAAAGACAGTTCATTCAAATCACAGTCAGATTAGTTAAAAGTTTTCTATCTAAGGAAAAACACCTGATTGCATTGAATCATTGACTCCTCAGCAATCCCTCACACTAAGCATGCAGCAACAGTGGAGAGGAAAAACTCCCTTTGAACAGGAAGAAACCTCCATCAGAATCAGAACCAGGCTCAGTGTGAGCGGCCATCTGCTGTTACAGTAGCTTTACACCTGACAGGTCTCACATGGACCCGCTGACCTTCGTATTGTAGTCAGAATAAATCGGAAGGGAAAATGTCCCATCAATTTATCTCATTCCAACACATTTAGCCGGTCACACTGGCTCAAGTCTGTGTGATTTATGCTGTTTGCTCTGTTTCCACCCACAGACAAAGGTTTGACTGCAAACATCAGACTGAAAGAACAATCCCACAAGAACGACTCTTAAAGGTTGGGTCAGGTGAAGGTATGCTAGGTACGCTTATGACCATCATCCTGGGTCACCTCGCTGCACCGATTCGACCGCAGGTTCTCCTAAAGAGCTCTTAGCTCCTCTTTGTTTCCGCTTTCTTCTTCTCCTTTCTTATACCGTGGTTGTCCTGGGACTCGTAACTGGAGACACAAACCTTCATGAGGGAGGCAGTGGAATATCGCCTATCTAACATCTAATTCACCTGGCAGTGGAAGAGTGATATGTGAAGGAGATTGTGAGCGTGCTACAGGAAGCAGGGGATATCTAAGGTAAAGACAGGAACACAGAGAGTCACTTGCCTTTGTGAATGTTTGCCAATAAAGGCTCGGTTCTCATCTTTAACGTATGAGAGATTGCTGCTAAGTTAACAACCTGTCACGTCACCCTAGTTCAGGAGGAGTTATTGCTGCAAAACCAGTAAATCAGTACCATCCACGGTGTGTCTTTAGGTAGAAAACGTTTCACTAATTTGAATGCTAAACTCAATAATAAAAACAATGTATGAATTCCAACCTGAAACACTCCAAACGACTGGATTGAACCGACTTCATATTTGTTGTATCTGTTAAATACTTTGATTTTATTGTTTTTTAGTTTCGTTAAGAGCACATTTCTGTGAATCCTGCTGTATAAAAACTTTACTGGTTTTTCGCATAGAGTTATCAGATGTCATATCACTGCCAGCTGATTGAAATCAAGAACATCCTTGCAGACGCTGGATTTCTACAAAGCTAGCCAATCGATAGCCGACCCCGGGTGTTCTGACCATTATGCAATACCTGGCAGTACATGAACATGCTGGTGTCCATCCATGTGAAAAGGCAGGTGGCCTGTCAGCTCTACAAAACGCCTGACTTGGGCCCTGAGCTCCAGCTCTACCTGGAGACAAAACGACAAAAGTGAAAAAGAATTTGAAAGGAAATTCATGTCTTATTATTCAACAGGGTCCATTATGCAACCCTCAAGCTGTGTGGTATTGTGTTATTTATAATATAACTTCAACAATTAAAAGACTTTCCATTAAAGCACACAGAAAGGGAACTGCTTCAAGCTTTTGTTTTCTTTAGCTGAGCAGTGATGCTTTTCGATGCATTCGCTGAGTCCGAGAGACAAGCCCCCAAAATTCAGCAGTAGCTGAAAGCGATTGGAAATTATTCAAAGGAATTGTTAAGATTATTCAAAATGAATTTCAAAATACTGAACATTGTTTATAGACGTTTTTTCTGTTTTGATTAACATTGTTTTTTTAAAACATTTTTGCTTTGATTTAATGATACTTGTGTTTTTTTTTGTTTATGTTGGACCTGACAGGATGCCACAGCAAATAACGTCCGGCCTTAGAAAAGCTGGCAGCGATCAGATGAACTGATGAATAGAAACCAGCCATCAGATTGAAATGTTTGTATTTCAATGTTTTTATACTTTAGTTTTCATGGTGATGGAAAAAGAAAATAAACAAAAAAGGCTGCGCTGATTGTTGTTCAAGAGCTGGGGGGGGGCAGCTACAATATCGTCCCCAGACTACAAACATCTAATGAACCTGAAGTCAGAGGCATCCAGAAGAAACTCTGATCTTAAGAAGCTCTGGTGGCTAGCAAACAGCTGCTTCTCCCATTGGTCCCACCACACGTTAAAATAGTGCAGGTTTTAGAAAATATTAAATAAACATTAGAAATTTAGGGGTTTAAACATACAGTTGTAATTAAAATTCAAACTCAGGAAAATCAGCCAAATCTATGACGTTTTAGATTAACAGTTATTTTGCTTAGTAACTGAGATACTAAGCCGGTTAGTATTGGAGAGAAATAAGGACTCGATGCAACCAACTTTAAGTCAGTGAATTGAGGAAATCTGCTTCAAATCAGTAAATCAAGGAAATTAACAACACGATTCAATGTGCTACAGGTCAGTGATTCAATGCAACCTGCTGGAAGTAAACACTCAGTGCAATGTGGCCGGATTTACTCTGCAAAGTGAGCAAATCGACGACACGTGTTATGAATTAGTGCTATAAAAGCATCGTCACAGTCGCAAATATTTGATTTTTTAAGCAGCTTTCAGACTTTTCTTACATCTGGCGTCGTTTACAGTTTTATTCGTTATAATCAAAGCCTTTTTTAAACAGACAGTACATAGAAAATACCTAAGATAGCATAGATAAAGGAAGATTTACAGTGAATTATGACTCAGTATGTCCCACGGCATAATCAGAAGCTGGAACTAAAGACCTGAGTTTATAAGTACTAATACTTCTGACATTAAGGTGCAGAAGACGTACGGAGAACATCTGGAACAGTCTCTACTGTCACTTCATGAAACTCAAGCTTAATGCAGTCAGTCCACCGACAGTAAAGAACCTTCTGAGATCATCAATCCAAACGGCTAAATATAAAACCCATTTGGAGAACAGGTGGGTCTTTGACTTGAATCTGACCTGGACCGTGTTTAGGAGGATGGACCTCTATGTTACTTAAAACATGGAGGTCTTAGAACCACAGACAGCTCTGGTGGAGCCGACAGAACTAACAGATAACGAAAACCTGCTTGGTGGCTGCCATCACCCACAGGACTGATAGGATGATGATAGGATGCAGCGCCCATGGACTCCACTAATACCTACATAATTATATCTTTCTAGTCTTACAAACTACCAAAGAACTTTCCACTATAGCTACACTCCACCAACTCACTTTCTATTTGTAATTCCTTTAGTTCTCCACTAGATGGGGCTAAATTGCAAACACCGTCTCTTTAAAGGGAAATGCACATATTGATGCTCTCTATGAAGATTAGCAGATATAATGGAGTCGCTTTGCTTTGTTTGCTGTGATAAATGGAAATAAAAAAGTATCAGAGGGTAGAACTCCGAGCGTCATCCACGCAGTCAGTTAATGAGGTTATGATCGTACCTTTGAATATGATGACGTAATTGTTCCGTACAGGCAGCCTCATAGCTCATAAGGTTTAATGTTAGGGCTGATATTCAGCCATTTTCCATGCTTTGCTTTCTTTCAGTTTTAAGACCCGGTCCCACCGCTTGCGTACAGCTTTTTAATCTCCGATCCCAGTTTTTTCCATGTTGCACTGACTGGATACAGAGAGACTCTGACTGCACAGGGTTGTGCAGATTTTTTTCTCTTCTGTTTCTGTACTGAAACTATTTATCATCTGTGCAGTTTCTGTTAAACCAGCACAGCTAGAGAATATTTAAAGGCCTATATTTAAAATACAATGGGAACTACATCTAAAGAAAAGGAAAAGGCATCAATAAACACGATACGATGGTCAGACTAGGAAAATGCTGCGTAGTCTGACCTGAGGTCTTTGTCAGTCGGAGCTACATAAGCCCCACTGACGTTCAATGAGCGCTAAAAGCCACAACCTCAACCGACATGTTCAGGGTTTTAGTCTCAGAGTTAGTAGTTAATACATCAACCAAGAAACCAAGGAGTTTCTGAGGACAGAGAGACCACATGATTGTTTCCATAAGTTTTTAGCTTTTCATCAGAATGACTTTCAAAATTCCCACTTTGAATGAAGAACTGGAACGCTGCAGTATTCATTGACTGTTTGACCTCTGCAGCATCTTTAGCATTTAGTTCCTCTTTAGAGGCTACAAACACTTTCAAATGTGTTGCTGCACTTTACTGATTTTTTTCCATCTAAAACTCTTCTGTGCCACATTTAACTTCCCAGTTTAAGAATAAATAATTATTTTGTTCTGTTCCATTAGAGTCAAATCACACTGTAACCAAGTATTCATTCTTAGTTCTGGAGACTTTTATTTCAATCATTTATCTGCGTCAAGTATAAATTAGAAAATGCTTAAAATTGAAAACACAGTAATAAATAAGTAATTAAGGGCTTTTTGGTTTGTACCTGGTTCATGCTGAGCTGGCCTCTCTCCAGCGCTTGACGAAAACCCATCTTTCCATGGAAGAAGCCCTGAGGGTTAACGAGAGTGGAAATGTGCTGGAGGTTCTGACACACAGGGCTGCCCTCAGACAGGTTGGCATGGAGGCCGATCGGGATTTTGTGTCTAATTTGAATGATCAAATGAAAGGAAAATGAAAAAAATACTTTTGTTCATCCCGTGATTTTGACTAAAGTTAAAATCAGGAAATGTTTTGTTTCTAGTAGTGTTTTTACACGTATGAGGAATTTGTTTTGGTGATGAGGTGCTAAAAAAAGACAGAGAGCTAACATTAATAAATATGGCAATATAAAATTTAGAATAACAGTCAATTCCTCAAAATTTCCTTGAGATTTCACTGGTCTTTTAACATTTTCAATATTCTTAAAAACTGAATTTGTTAACAGAAATGAACCCATTAAGTTTAGTTAACTTTTAAACTCAAAACAAACCTATCATACCAAAGTGCTATTAGTCAAGCAAATTAATGTATTCAATAACTTTATTCCTCAATAAAGTCTTAGGAATAAACTAAATATGAATGATCCAATGCAGGGTTACATATGGCTCAAACACCCTCCTTAAATTAGCAGACGAACCAAGTGAGACACGGTAGGAGGAGGAAGTCCAAAGACTGGTGGCCTGCTGCAGAAAACCACAAAACACCTAAAGAACTGATTTCTGGAAAACAACAACAACACATCTGGGTCTGAGCCAGCAGCATCTTCTCCTCCGAGAACAAAAGAAGGAGCAAGTCCTCCCACGTCTGCGAGAAAACCTCCATCACTGCACAGTAGAGCTTCCTGCTTCTCTTACTTACAGATTTTCCATCAGATAAATTCAAATCAGTTCACACTTTTCTATATCCTTTCATAAAACAAACTTTTAAAAAAGTATGTTACTTTTTGAATTTTGTTTGTTGATTTCAAACTGAAAGATGGATGAATAAATACTACAAAGATTACTGTGGAACAACTAAAGGCGGGAGAAGGAGAGCAGCCATCTTTGACTCTCAGACTGCAGAAGATGGACGGATTGATTTACTGTTAATGAGTTGAATTGTTCTTTTAATGGTCGCATATCCGCCCATGAACTGTGAGCATCTGCTGCGTGTTTTGTTTGCTGTCGAACCGTGTGAACAGGGTTGGGTTAGCAGCTGTCCTCAGCTCCACGCTCCGTTTGTTATTAAAACATCAGGCGGTTGGAGCAGAAAGCGTCCAGGTTTTGTTACTCATGGAGCTGAAGTCATCGTCTCACATGTTTGATCAGCAATGTGACAAAATATGAGAGCATAATGCTATCAATGGAGAAGCTGCTAACCTGGATTTAACAGCTAAAAGGTGTTTGGATGTTGACAGCATGAATGATTCAGTTTCAGCTAGAAACAGGTTATTCAACCCTAACTGAAGCAGCAAGTAGCTTCTCATTTTACAAACAGCCGGTTAAGAAGAAACAAAAGATTGTTTGTTTAAGAGCCTTTTTACTTCTGTCACAAATCAAGGAAGGAAAAGGAGATTCCTGGATCCTGAAGCCAAAAGTCCAACACATTAATGAAACTGTAAGGACAGCAGGAAACCATCACAGAACTAATCCGGCCACGGTGCCAGCCGGAGGAGGCGGGGCCATGGTATGGGCCGGCTGCAGCGTCCAGGTTCAGCAATGTTGGAATAATAAATCAGTTATTCAAGTGGAAAATGTAGCGACTGTTATTTCCAGCAGCTGCTTAAACTTGTTTTGTTGTTTTTATTCTATTTTTAGACTAAAAGAAAGCGACTTCAAGGTGTAATCATTTCTATTGATAACTCTTCATTTTGCTGAATTTTTATATGTAACTTTATCCTTTTGGGTGCTGACTGTTTATTGAAGTTTAAAAGTCAAACATCTGATAATAAATAAATATAAATAAATTGAGTAAAACATTTACTGCAAATGAGGGATTGAAATAATAATAAAATAAAAAGGAAATATCCTTAACTGTGCCACAGTTAGAGATGCACTGATCCAGTTTTTTCCGATCCAGTCTGATACCGATACCTGGGCTGAGAGGATCGATACTTATCCGATTCAACTGTTGAATGAATGAACCATATATCTCGCCATGGGAGTGAAGGCTTTGGCCTTGACATAAAAGTAAACTGACACAGATATCAATGTATTAACAAATAAGCAGCAAAAAGAAGGAAACAAGGGTTCCAAGTAAAGTGCCTGAACCTGAATTGATTTACAATGTTTAGAAGGAGTAAAAAACTTTTGTTCTTTAATTACGTTCCGATCTTCATCTCTATTTTTCAATGTTAAGCATAAATGTGTAAGAATGAAAAGACCAGGACACTACCTGCCAGCCAGAGCAGCTGCCTCTTCAGCAGCAGAGGCATTAACCAGCAGAGACACATTGGAAACGCCTCCGGCCAGAAAGCAGTCCACAATCCCCTGGTTCCTCCTGGGGCAGTAGCCGAAATCATCTCCAGTGACCACCATCAGCAGCCGTGGGGGGGGCATTTCTAGAACTGTAGGGGACACAGGACAGCTGGGTACTAAGTCAATGCTGTTGTTTCTAGTTTTGATGTCTTAGTACCCCCTTCCCCCCCCCCTTTTTTGTGCTGAACCTCCATAAGATGCAGACTAATGCTTCCTTATCCACTGGTTTTGGTATCATTAATAGCTAACAAGCTCATTTATCTAAACAATTTAAAACTAAACTGTCCTTTGAGTTAATTGCCTTATTATAACTTCTTACTATAGATTTAATTGCTCTAAATGTTGTGGTGTTATTGCTATACACATATTAATTCATGAATTTACGTTATGCTTGTTTCTGTTCAAATCTATAAACTCAGTTCAGACAACAGATTTGTTTTTGCGCTATAATTTCAAGCATGACAAGAAATAATATAGAAAAATGCTTTGATACGTGGATCGAGACTCTACTCTTCTCACAGGGTCGGATCGATGTTAGTGAAACCTTAGTTTTGTTGACAAGCTGTAGTTCAGGTTAGTCAGTCCGCAATACGAACAGAAATCATTACGAAAGCGGAAACGGAGTCCTTCGAAGCGGCAGCAGGAAACAGTAAATTGATTATTTTGATTACAAATAATTAGCGCTGTGCACCGATTATATAACGGGGGAGAAAATTCAACGTACCAAGTTAATCCCGAGCGTGTTTTCACGCATCCCGAGCCTGAAGCAGGAAAACAAGCGTTACTTCCTCACAGGCTTCTACCAAGATGGAGCCGGCTACTCTACAGAGAAACAGCGCCATCTGCTGGAACAAGGACGAGGTTACCTGTGTGAACCACGAACGGGACAAATATGACCTGAACTTAAAATGACCCAGCAGTTGGAAAACAGAAAATATACTCATGCACCTCATTCCTAGTCTTTTTTAAAGGTGTAAATATGAAACACGAATATACGGTTAAAGGCCACTTTCCCACCTTTTAACCGTTTTTTTTTTTTTTTTTTTACAATTAATTTGTTTTTGTCCAATATCTCTATAGAGATATATCTCTATAGAGATATATCTATCTAGATCTATAGATATATATATAGATATCGATATCTATAGATCTAGATATCTATATCTATAGCTATAGATATCTAGATCTATAGATATAGATATCTATATCTATAGATATCTATATCTATATAGATATCTATGTAGATATATCTCAATCTATAGATATCTATATATTTGTATCTATAGATATAGATATATCTCTATATCTATAGAT
>JAUZNJ010039852.1:0-34754 GCA_034780135.1 Jordanella pulchra | reverse complement strand
TTTTGGCACATCCACACATTTATCTGTTCTAAGCATCTATTCAGTGATTGGATGGGTTCAGAGTCACCTGGTGACATGAAATCCTCATTTGATTTCTTCTCTTCCAGATGTTTTAATAAACTAATTTCCACACGTGGAGGAGCTTTAGCTTTGAGTCCAAAATACATGGCATTCGTTTGTGTTTAGGGAGAATACATTTGTTTAGTTTGTCTTTATCACATCATGTTGTGGTAAAAGGTGGGAATCTTTATCCTTCAGGACCGCTGGTGTTCCAGCTGAAGAAGAGACCTCCGGACTACCAGGCCAGGAAGGGAAGAAAGGACGACAAGGGTCTCAGAGGAAAGGACGGCTCAATGCCGCCGGAAAAACTGCCTTATCTGGTGGAGCTGAGTCCAGGTAGGACTTTTATTACAAACTTATGGTGTTATGACACACGTCAGCCAACAGGTGGCAGCGTAACAGTTGTAATGCATGTGGATTTATTGGTCAGAAGTCAGTGTATTTATGTTTTAAGTGTTTTTTTTTTGTTAATGTACCCGTTTCAGTTATTGCTAAACACCCATAAAAACCTGAGCCTTTAATGCAATATTTGTTTTCACATTAGGAAGACACAGAGATGGAGGTTCTACTCTTGCTGTTATTTGAATATTTACATCTTGCTGCCTGTTAAGTTTCCAGTGATTCATATTTGTTACAAATCTAGATTTGAAGTAAATGTACAAACTGATGAACTGCGAAGTTTTGTGAACAGATATGAAAGGTAGGTTTTTGTCCTAAAATGTTAGTTTTGAAATAAAGCCTAAATAAACTGCAATGAAGAGATGCTTTCAGTTCATTTTGGTAAAACTTCCCAAAAGCACAACAATTTTCAGTCCTAACAGCTTGTTTCTTGCTACTGACCCTCCTCTCTCCTTTCTCATCATCTGCTTTTTTATCACCTGGCATCATTAACTCTCCTGACCCCAAAGGTAACCAAAAAACTACCCACCATGCTGGTTTTACTGGGTAGTTTTCAGGTGACCTGAGCTCTGATCCAGGAGCATACTAACACACCTACGTCACATTAATAGAGGGGTTTACTGGTCACTGGTTGTAGGTGAGGTGGGTTTATAAACTGAGCTGATGACATTGAGAAATGAAGGAATCCGTTTATCTTAATATTCTTAAAATAGAATTATGGGAACCTGGTTCCACATAAAGGACAGAAAGCTGTTAGTGTTAGGCGTGTTAGCATAGTCTACATAAGTCTTTGAGAAATGAAGCATTTAGCAAAACATTTGCTGAAGACCTTTTACGTTTATCTTGCAATCAAGATGAATTGTCGAAAGTTTCGTAAATTCGCGAACTACCAAAACTACAGCTCATCCAGGTGTCAAGAGAAAAATGTTTCAGAAGAATAAAAAGTTGTGACATGCATGATGTCAACTAGAGGTGGAAGGTTGAAGCAAAACAAACATGGCTGCAAAAGTTTCAGCTGGAATATCTGCTATTTGTTTTTTTAAAATATGAGTAAAAGGACAGGATTTCAGCCTTTGTGGATGGGAAGATGTGTGCACCTTCCTCCTAATCAGAATTGGTAGGAGTTTGTTTTATCAGTTAACGTTTCAGTTAAAGTGAAAGAAATCAAGAATGTGACACATCTCAGCTGCTATGATTGGCTAAAAACTGGACATGGGAGGCACCCAATCAGATCAAAGACTTGTACTGAACGTCCCTCCTTTTTGTGAACACGTTTTACAGATTAATACCATGTAGGAACTGAACTGAACGACACGCGTCAATCTGGCTCATGCCAGGTTATTTTTAAACCCATATGAAGCCTTATGTCAATAAACATGTCCTTGTATTATGGAAATAAATGTCCACTTTGAGTTTTATTGATGAAGCCACAGTTGACTATATTTTTGTTTATTGATTTTATTTATTTATTTATTTTTTTAAACTGATTTCGCTTTTCACATAAATCTCTGACTAGCTACGTTTAAATGCACATTCCTGATTGGATTAAAATGTGTTCAAAGACAAAAAATATGAATGAATAAAATGCTGCCTCTAGTGCACATGGGGACTCAGCTCAGTTTGCCTCATTCAGAAAGACTTTCTCAGCATAAACCACGTCTCTCAGTCAGATTCGGATTTTTAATCCTGTCGATCAGATTAGAATATCACGGCTGCCATGTTTATGTGACACATTTTGAAACCGATCGGCCATTTATTCCGATTCATTTTGTCCATGTAAACATAGCAGTTAGTGATAGTGGGAGGTAAATGCTGACACACATGTTACCCTGTTAAGACTGATTTAGAATATACTTCACCTTCTGTCTGATAACGGCAGCTTTTATTTTGATCCAACTTAAAACAGGCTTTTTTTCCCCTCCAGTCCAAATTGATTTTATTGTTTGTTTCCCTTTCTTTAGAGTAGTGGGATTTGAACACCTGTGGTGCTCATAAATACCTGGATTTGGTTTCTTTGCGTTTTGGGATTAGTTGGTTATTAATGCATTATTTTTTCCTCCTTGCTGCATTTTTACCTTCTGCTATGTCTCTTTTTTTCCCACCTTCTCATGGCATGTTTTGGTTGCCTGTGTGTGTGTGTGTATATGTGTGTGTGTGGGGGGTCTGTGCATGTGTCCGTCTGCTCCTTACCTGCCTGCCTGCCTGCCTGCCCGCCGTCTGTAGGCCGAGGGAATCACTATGCCTACTACGCCTATCGGCACCAAGAAGGTAAACACTGCACCGCACCTCCCCCTGTTCTCCTGGCGGCGGGGTTTGTTCTGCTCTGAAGCTGTTTCACCTCAGACATGTTACATTCAAAATTGCAGATGTTTGATGTAATTGCTTACAGATGAGGCGTAAAGATGATATTTATTCTCATTCAGCTATATAAACATGGTGTTTTTACAGTATTAATGCAGCTTTAAATATAGTTTTATTGTAGGAGTCCGAGTTGTTCTTTTTGAAGATGATGCATTACAGACTGGAGATGGATCGATAATTAGCCGCACGATATTTATGGACGACATTAGTGCTTTGTTTTTGTTTTTTTCTCGTACCGCTATCATCTGCTGACATGTGCAGTCGTTCGATCCCTTCGTGCAGCGATGTTTTATAATCACGTTGGGCGTGCAATGACCCTCCCTCCAGTTCCTCTCCATTGTTGGTTTTTTTGTGTTTTTTCTTCTATTTTTTTTTTTTGTTTGTTTTTGGCTAAATAAAGACTTGTGTATCATATTTTATTTATGTTTGTAATGTAAATAGATTTAGACAAAGATTGATTGTCTCCACAAATCAGGCCTAAAATATCTGCAGCACATATCGCAGATCAGTTACACCAGTAGTCTGCAGCCTATAAAATCTAAAGAGCCCCTTTGCCTCTAGTCCAGCTGAGCGAAATTGTTTAAAGCAACAAATGTTATATAGCCTTCCAATAAAATACTGCTTATTATTTTTGTTAAAGATCTAATGAAGGAAATATCTTTCTATTTTTAATGACCAACAGTTTATTTATAGTTTTACTATTAAAATAAAAAAGTAAAAATTACAAAAAACTCTCTAAAGATGAGGCATAGAATTTATTTTTAAGAATATTATTTAATGTATAAAAAAAACAAACGTTTATTTACTTTCCAAGCTAACACCTAAAAAAGGAGATATGAAAATTATATTTTTGGTTCTTTTAATAGAATTCTGTTGAGAAAATGAAATCAAATATTGTTTAAAAAACACTAAAGATGCTATGACTGGTATTTGATGGTGTTTTTGTTTAACATTTTCGGCCACCATTAAGGGCCATTGTAGAGGTCACAAAGAGCCACTGGCTGCAGAACCCTGATTACAATGATGTCAAAATAATCTGTACCTGCATCGGCCTTAAACAACGTGTATCGATCAATCCCAGCAGACCATCATAGATAGATTTAGCTTATCCCTTCCGGAGGGTCTGTCTTTGAATAGTTGTTTCTATAGGTTTTCTCCCCCTTCTTCCTCCACAGCAGACAGTTTTGAACTAATTCACTGCTTTGCTTTTACTAAACCTTGCTTGCTAATAATCAGCAGTTGTTCTTTAGCCACTCACTTCCTGCATCACTTGGGCCAGGATTACTTCTGCACACATCACTTCAGATCCATGCTTGAAATGATGAATTAGATGCTGTTGTTGGTCCAAGAAGGCAGCCGTGCCTCGATTTGTGCTAAACCTGAGGTTTTCTGTGCTTCCAGATGGCTCCGACTCCAGAGACAAACCGAAGCTGTACCGTCTTCAGCACAGCATCACCGAGGTCGGTTCTGACTGCACAGACGACGGAGCCATCCAGGTGAATCACTAGAACTCAGAGTCCAACTGTTCTTAAGTTCGGTTTTAATTTAGTAGAATCTCCTAAAGCAGTTTATTTATTTGTACAATAATTTTATAGCCTTATTGTATTTAATGCTTAAACACTGTGCTTCTCAGCCATGTAGGTTTCATTCATTCAAAACAGGAGTGGGAATATGCAACAGGCACGTTATGAGGGGTGTTTTAAGAAATATACATATTACCTGCACCCAATTTATTTACTTACCTGGATGAGAAACCCACAGCATCATAGATTCTCCACCCTGCCTAACAACAGACAGGAAGGGCTTTTCTGCATGTTTAGTCCATGTTCTACACCTGACAGCATCTACAAAGGAAATAGATGTAAACAAAACTTTTACAATTACAGCCCCAGAAGTATTTGCAAACTCCAGATATTCAGTTTTGTAATGATTATCGGGGAATATTTATTTTTTTCTGCCAAGCTGTTTTTTCAGTCTCATGATTTTTTTTTTTTGGCGACTTCAGTTGCCACATGCTCAGCAAACTTAAAAGATGTTTTCTGTCCTTTACCGCCCGTCTCACTGTGCTTGAAGATTCTCCTTAATTTAGCTAAGGAGCTTTTTTCGTGTACCTTTAACAGCGTCACCTCCTGTCTTTCCCATTTTGAAGATTAATTAGAGAAATTAGGCATCTGTTCAATGTTATATTTTTGTCTTTGAGAACCAGCAAATTATGGATCACAAATAAAATGATAAAAGACCCATCTTATTTATAGAAGACCCATCTGATTGAATTTACTTCAGAGCTTCACTCTCATTCTTCCAGCCGATGCAAAAAGGCTCAGTGCTTCTGCTCTGTCTGTATTTGCCTGCAGCTGCTCGGTCCTGGTATCCTGCCCCACCACTGCAACCTGATGCACAGCGAAGGCATGGTGACTGTGACGCCGCACGGCCCCGACGCAGACACCTTCGTGGACGGGCAGCGGGTCACAGAGACCACGGTGCTGCGCTCTGGCTGCACCCTCCAGTTCGGCTCCTCGCACGTCTTTAAATTTGTGGATCCGATGTTTGACCAGGGAGGGAAGAGGGATCCAAATGCCGCCATGAGGTCCCGACACAAATCTGGGTGAGGGAGCAGAGCAGCTCGGTTTCCTGTCATCTGTCCTCTTTCTCTTTTCTCGCTCGGTCTTCTAAAATATACGATCAGAGTGTCGTAGATGGTGGGTGGAGAAAAAGAGGTTAGATGAAAAGCAAGGCGGAGGAGGCTGGGCTTGGTTAGGCTGGATGGAGGAAATGAGAGGAGGGGAAGAGCAAAGGTCTAGGGTTATGGCAACAGGCTGCCCTCTAATCTGATCAGCATGGTGTTGGGTGGGGCCTCCCGCTCGCTGCACTTTCACTATAATACAGAGAGCACAGCAGATGAGAGGAGCAGCGAGTGTGTGAGAGTTAAATATGAAGGCCCGCTTGGAAATATGTGTTTTATAGCTTTTAAATGGCTTCAGCACCTGGTAGCAGTTGGAGAAGCAGAGACAGAGAGTAAGTGAGCTTCATTTCTTCTTAATTTTAGTTGATTCCAGGTTGAATTCCACAAAATCTTGTTCATCAGATGTCCTTTTTTTTTAGCTTATAAGATGTTTGGATAAAGATACAACTGTAAGAATCTGGAATTAGCTCCATTGCTGGATAAAGATAAAAACTTTTCTCCTGTTGGATCTTTTTGTTTTTGCGTTTATCTAAAGGGTGACTTTTCACACTATATATTTGGAAGTGGGCAGAGGTTCCTCCCAGCCTGAGAGTTGAGTTCATATTTACACTCCAGCAAAAACCTCCCATCAGGTGATTTCCATTAGCCTTCACAGGCAGGGAGGAAGAAGTAATCAGTATGTAAACTGAGCTGCAACCAGAACCTGCAGGGTTCTTTCTTTCTTTTAGTAACGAATGAGGACATTAAAAACTGCTTTGAGTTTCCCCTGCTATCAACTGCTTGTCTGATCACGACCTGGAGTTTCAGTGGCCACATAGAAAACTGTTGACTGTGCATCAGAAAACATCTGTAATCTTGATGTCTTTTATTTTCAGATTATGGCTGCATAATCCTGCATAGGCAAATACACATTGGTGTCAAATTTTTCGCTGTTGCTGCCTCGCCTCTCCGCATCACACATGATTAAATAAAATATGTGCTAGT
This sequence comes from Jordanella pulchra, assembly GCA_034780135.1. Lineage (NCBI taxonomy): Eukaryota > Metazoa > Chordata > Actinopteri > Cyprinodontiformes > Cyprinodontidae > Jordanella > Jordanella pulchra. The sequence continues at coordinate 28,267 of JAUZNJ010039852.1, read as the reverse complement.
AGCAACAAAGACGTGCTTATCTGTACAGGTTCCCTCACCTGGAACCCTTTCAGATTTACGGATTCAGTTTTTTTTGGTTTAATACTGAGGAAGAGCATGGATGATTAATGATTTCCTTTTGCTTATACACTCTTTATGGCAGAAATGTTGATATTTAAATGCCTTTGTGGTGGAAAGAAATCATTAGAAGTGGATCCTCCAACATGCTTGCATGGTTTTCTGTCTCTGGTCATGTTTATGTTGGAGCAACATTCACACATTTTGGCTCTAAGAATAAAGATTGCTAAAAATCTATAAAATACGTTTGAATTTTCTTAGCATAATCACACAGTAGAAAATCTAATTTCACAAGCTCTCTGGATCGAATGGATTCGTTGTAAAGTGGTTGATTTTGTGTCACATTGTGTATTCTTTGATGTAGCCGTACAGCCCTGCTGAAAGACTCTGAAATATCCTTATTTTAAATCTCCTTGGTATTTCAGAGTTAAATGTTCCATTCACTCTGAGGTTCTCCAGGACCCACAGTTAGGCTGCATATATACTTATCAATGAAATATCAGGGTTTGCTGTATTCATAGAATAGGCTGTTTAAGTGCAGCAGTTGATGTGTGATATGTGTTTCAAGTGTTATAAGCTTTCATTTTCCAAGCTAATGTAATATTTTGCCTGTTGGATGCAGCCTTTCCCAGAAGGCTGAAGGCCACAGAGGATGATGGGAAAAGAAAACAGAAATACCTCAGAAGCTTTTTTATTTTTTATATTTGGTGGCCCGACTCGCAGCATCACAGACCCTCCACCATGCTTAACACTTGATGTTTAAAGATAATAATGATTTAATTCCAGGCTAGTTTGCTTTATTCTCTTCTGTTGTTTCACCAAATCCTGCTAAATCTGCATGATATTTACATTTTTAATAGTGGAGAGGAAAAGACTTTTTTAATTTCGTCACTCTCAAAAGAATAATTTAGATGCTGCGATAATGGTTGTTATGGAGACTCGTTAAGTTTTCTCTTATTTCGTTTCCATTACATGTGGAGGGTGCTACTGATAGAGGTCTTTTAAAGGGCTGAGCTGAAGTGATTATAATACGTCTGCCTGTCATTGTATCAGTTTCCTGCTTTATTAACAAACATGCTTTCTACATCAGACATTTGGCAGCAAACAGGAGGTTTCTACAGATTGACATTTGTGGATATTTTATGTTCAGCTTCGCCTCCTCCAATGGCACCACTCTGCAGTGGAAATGTAGCAGATGTGATATGAGAGAAAAAACAGGGACATGAAATGAAGTTTTAAAGGTCTCAGCTTAGGCTCCAACCAGAAATGGAAACTTTCAACCTTTAAAGTCCAACAACATCAAATGGGTGTTTTTCTCCCAAATATGAATAAAAATGATGTTAAAAAGCTAAAATTTGAATATAATTTTGCAGACTTTGGTGCAGTGAACCAATGAGATTCTGGGTTTTTCAGACAGTTCTCCCATGTTTAAACTTTAAATTTGCTCAAGGAAAATCTGACTAGAATTTTTTTTTTTTTTTCATTTTTAACTTATAGACCAAAGATTCGATGGAGGACAGCAGCCCAGAATATCATGTTATGTCATCTTTATCCGTTCTGACAAACACTGAATTGTCTGCAGTAGTGGTAGAGTTGTATTTGGTTGTCTGAGGTACTTTATGTTTGAGCAGCAGCCGTACTTTCTGTGCAGCTCTGAGCCCGTCTGCTGTGTGTGTGAAGTGGTGGATGTGGATCCCTGTGGTTTTCTGGGCTGCTGTCCAAACGCTCACAGATACCTTCTTCAGTCCAACCAGTCGTGTTGAGATGTTAAGTCTGATTACAGCCTCAATTTGGCAGTTTTTTAGGGATGTGAGGCATTTGGTGGTGGGTTTTGGCAGCTGCACAGACGGTCGTGTAGTGAAGGGGTGTTTGGACCTTTAATCTGCTGCCTCCTGACTGAGACCGGACTGTCAGCGGCGGCATTTAGCTTCAGTCGGAGAGAGATCGGAGCGTTAAAAGATCCCAGACGTCTGGAGCGATGTTTGGATGTCTGCTTATATCCAATGAGTAACATATGTCTTAGAATGCAACAATGATGAAATAGTTTTAGGTCTTTATTGTTTTTACTCATAAAATGTTTTTATTTGGTTTCTTAAAAAACTAAAGCTGCATTTTTATTTTAGCAGTTAAATTTCATCCTTTAGTAGTTTGAACAGCATCATTCATCCAGTATTTAAACAGAATAATGGGCAGAAGTGCAGATTGGTTCACACATGTTTGCTGTATTAAATGTTACCTTTTTAATGATTTTATTTAAAGTTAAAGTTACTATTACTTGAACATACAGTTATGGTTTTCTTTCCTTTTAATTTTTTATTAATGATGTGGTTCACAAATCTTTTTTTCTTTATCTTCCATAAACTAAAACCCATTTTCTATATATACGCTTCCCTCTCCCTCAGAAAGTTAACTTCACCTTATTCTCATACTGGTTTGGGTATGGACTGTAATGTTGCACCAAATACTTTGTTCTTAACCTTTTACTTTGCTTGAATCAAGAATATTAAATGAAAACAGATAAACAATATATTTCTGAAAATAATTTTATCAGGTTATGTAACTTTAAAAAAGTGCAAAGTAAAAAAAAAGAAAAATGACCGTGGACTTTACTGCCTTTAAAAGTGACAGCTAGAAGTTTAACTCCTCCTGGCCAGTAAGTGGCGCACTCTTCAATCTCCTTTTGTTTTTGTGTTACTTTCTAAAGTTGTTCCATGTAGCAACGTTTTATACTTATACTTCTGCTCATTCTGTTCATTAGGATCATGTGGGTACTGAACCAACAGGGCTGTACTATGTCATTTCAGTCCAAATACATGTACTTTTAACTCTAGTACTTCTCTGTTCAGCTTCTAAAGCATCAGTGGGCTTATAGTGTAATGCTTGTTAGAGTTTGAATCGGTTGATCTCCTGCCATAGACTCTGCTTTATGTTCGATCTATAACACATCCAGAAACTTGGTGACCTTGTCTTTTCCTAAGGCTGTTTTCATTTTTGTTGTTTTTTTCTTTTGGGGGGGGGGTCTTGTCCTATAAAGCTTTTTCTGATGGTTACCTCTGCCACGGAGGTTGTGTTTTCATCCACATTTGTTTGTTTGTCTGTTTTCAAAATAACTTGAAAGGTGTCGGGTATAATTTTCACAGAATTATAGACTTTGTTTAAGACTTTATCTTAAGTAGAATTGATTCCTGCAACAGCGTCTTCATAGGTTTGCCTAAAAAGTCCATCAGAGCTGCAGCTGCTCCAAAACGCTGCTGCCCGTGTTCTCACTAGAACTAAAAAAGTAGAGCATATCAGCCTTCTCCGGTTCTAAAGTACTTCCAATGGATCCCTGAAGTTCAGAGAATAGACTTTAAAATCCTTCTGTTAGTCTATAAATCCCTGAATGGATCAGAACCTCAATATGAAACAGATTTGTTGTCAGTGGATCAACCTCCCAGAATCACTCGGGTCTTCTAGTTCCAGCTACTCTGTACAACCAGAACCAAACATGGAGAAGCAGCATTTGGTTCCTATGCTTCACTTATCTGGAACAAACTCCCAGCAGACGGTAAAACTGCTGAAAATCAAAGTTAAAAACCCATTTATTTAGAGCTGGCTTTGACTGTTGAAGTTAAACTGTTGACTTGCCACTTTTCTCATCACCAGTTCTGCCAGAGCAGCGGTCAGACATCCACCCAGAGTTAGAAAAGAGTTTCACCTTGATAACAGAAGGTTAATCATGCATTTGTGTGTGTATATAGTTGTGAAAATCCTCATAAAAATTGAAACTTTTGCACCCAGTTTTAGTTTTTAAGCTGCTTTATAGTATTTTTATACATTTATTCTGCTTTAGAAACAGAAGAGCCAAACTATTACGACACTACAGCCAAAGGATGCAACGTTCCCACCAGACCTACATATTGTTGGGAAGGTTAAAAGCTGGTAGATAAATCGATTGTTTCTCTATTGGTTGTCATGCTGTGATTAGTTTAACCTACTTTGAGCCGCCTGTTGTTTATTCTGACTGTAATCCAGAGCTTTCTGTCAATAAGAGAGTGGAAATGTTCTGCTGTGTTGAACCTGACTTCTGCTGCGGTCAGTAGATGACAAACACACAGTGGGGCAGCTGGACTCCGCTTCTGGACACCTGGTGTGTTTTTATTTAATACTTAATGACACCATTATGTAAGGTTGTGTGTTTATATATAAGGGAGTCATCCTCCGGTCTCCTGGATGCGCCTCTCTTCCTTTGATAACTAAATGTGGCTTCTGGATGAAATCTAACCTTGGTTGTTTTCAGTGAGGACAAGTCAAACGTTTAAACTGCTTAATGTTTGTGTGTCGTCTGCAGCAGCGTACCAGACACTAACTTCGACCTCCGTGGAGACGTCCACAGTGGAGGGCCCCTTCCCACCAGCAAGGTGATGATTTTACCAGCATGCAGACTTGATGTAGCACTGAAGGAATCTGTCAATTTAGGCTGCGGAAACTCAGATGAGAAGTAAATGTATGCAGAAGATGGGAAGTGTTGGTTCTTTTTATTGGGTTTATTGTTTTTTATTCTTTGTATAAAGGTACAGTTAATTTTCCACAACTGAAGTTAAGTTATTACATAAGATGAAGCTTTTGCTGCAAGTGACTGATTCAACACTGAAAGGTGTTTTTACAGAAATTGTGTGATGAAGTCTTACTTGATCACAGACTCATGATTATTAAAAAACAAAAAAAAAATGAGCTGCATTTGAAATAAAGAGCAATTAGACGTTGGCATACTACACTTGTGATGAAAAATAAATATGAATTACGCTTGCAAGAAACAAACTCAGCAAAAAAATCTCAGAGACCTACGATTTAAACCTAAGATTGTAAATATTTTACCTTTGTTACCAGGTAGACGGTGCTTGACATAACTTTTTTTTTATATAAATTTGAGCATTTCAGGGACATAATTCCAAATTTCTTTCATATTTTATTCAATAATTTCCTCATGATTGACCAACATCTACTCTAATTCTTTTCTAAAATTTGTGCCATTTTTATTACTATAGAAAGTCTGAAACATCTTAATACAGGAGAAAAACTCAACTGCCCTTCCTAATGTTGTATGTGTGGATTTATTAGCAGATCTGTGTAGGTTTTTCCATGTTAAATATCTTTACATTTGTATTACCTTTTAAACAGGCTATTTTGGTTTTATTTAAAATGAAAACCTGCTGAAGCAGTTTCATGTTTGTTGTTTACAGAGCTCAGGAAAACTGGAGATGGAGAGGGGCATGGTTAAACCCATGATCAGAGGAGAGCAGCAGGACAGCAGGTTAGGCGCCTTCTTCCTCTGACTTCATCCACCCGTTTTCTCTGCCACTCTTCCCACTGTGCTTTCTCGTCTCAACAGGTCCCAGGACCTTTCTGCAGACAGGACAGAACTGACTCTTCCAGCCAGCATCGACTTCAGAGAAAACTGTGAGCATCTCCGCCTTCCTCTGTCGGTCAATAGTCGGAAACTATTGAACCTTTATTTTAGCTTCTGTCGGTGTGACCTGAAATATAAATGTTGGTAAACAGGGTGTCTGCGGATTATAAAAGGTATTAGAGGTGGTAAAAAAAGATATAAAATGAGATTTGGCTAAATAAAATGGTTCTGAAGAGTTCCCAATTGAATATGTTGTTTTTTTCCCCATTTGAGTTAAACACCTGTCTCCTAAAAATATATATTTGCTATTTTTTGTGAGAAGGACCTGAGTCAGCAATGACGTAAAGAAATCAGTCAGTAAAGAAATCAGTCAAAAAACAGCTGCTCACGAAGCTACATTTTTATAACCGTGTATGTTTGACTGCACTGATCCGTGGGAATATGCTTCTCTTTAGGAACCGTTATTTATACTGAACTGTTTTAAATGTGACAACGAGCTGAAAAGGCTCCATAGGCGAGCGCTTGCAGAGACGCGCTGCTCAGAGCAGCCAGACACATGACCTGCTGCATCTCTGCTGCTCTGTCCTCCTAACCAGGCTAGGAGTATATAACAAAGTATTATCCTTTAAGTTGAATTATAGTAATTGATATGAATTGTGAACATTACTGCATATAGTCTTTACAATGGTTGAACAAAAATGGGTAATTTTCAATGACTATAAATAGTTGCTTCCAATTAAAATGGAAAAGTTTCCACTACAGTTGCAGCTCACAGTCATGTTAGTATTAAAAACAGAATTAAAATGGTATTCAATTCAGCGTAAGGTTTCCTGTGTATACCCTGGTATAGCAGAAAGCTTTTTTTGCTTCTTATGCCAAAGTTCATCAGATGAAACATCAGAAGGCTTTTCATTTTAGGGCTTTGATATGATTTTTTTTTTTTTTTTCAATAGTCATTTACAAAGGTTATATTTTCAGCCCGTTCTTTCCTGTTGGCCGTAAAGTGACTTAACATCAGCTGAAAGCTGTGTTAAGCTGATGGTGCACTCTGGAAAAACAAACTGCACAGCAGTCCATCAGAAACACTGATTATTTAAATATACTTCCTGTTTTTATTTTACAGATCTTTAAAGAAGGCAGAGAAAAAGGCTGATTAATGATTTCAGTTTACATCTATTTCTAGATTTGCCTTTTTGTGGTTAATATTTAGAACTATGTTGGCTTTAGTTTCTAGCTTTAATCCTAATCAGGTCTAAAAGTAGGTGTGTGGAACCGGGTGTTTCCCACAGTCTTTGTAGACCAAAGCTCCTTCAGCTGTTTGCTTTGTCTTTGTGCACCTTCATGTTTGTTGACCTTCCTCTAGCTTTTGTGTGCTCTGTATGTTTGGCCTAGTGTGAGCTCATCTATTTTTCCAGGCAGAGGTGCAAACCTGCCCACCCACAATGCACTGGGAGGGAAACGCTTCGCTCCTATATGCAGTTGACTCGTTCGTGGCGAGGGTGACGCACAGGCAGTGTCGGTTGCTCTGCTCTGATCTTTAGGTTTTAGATGAAAATCAAAAAAGTGATGCTAAATAGCAGCTGCAGCCATTTTGGGTTCAAAACATTTTAAGCTTACAGAAAGAGATTTTAGCCTGGAAAGTGGTTTATGGGGAATCCCACATGGGAAGATGGAGCCAAGTTCTGCACCTTGAATCTGAACAGCTGTGTGGGAGAAGATCCTGGCTGTTTATGTCGACTCCTGAGTGAAACTTCAGGCGTCTATATTGGTTTTAAAAAGAGGAATTACAATCGTAGTAAAAGGAAAAGAAAAACCAAACATCTTGTTTTGAAAAAAAACATTAAGCATACTTTTCTGTTTATTGTTGTTTTACAGCTATAGGTTTTTGTTATAAACCAGAATCTGCAGGTCAAACCTCACAGAACAACAGGAAGGGATATTACCCACAGAAAACTAGATTGCTGTAAATTAAAATGCCTTAACGAGTTGGAAAATAAAGATAAAAATAGCCCAGAATGTAAAGACTTCTTAGACTAAACTGATATATACTTTAGAGAAATTGGATCCTCATTTCCAAACAGACACTATTTCAGTAAGAATTGTTTTTTTAAAGAAAGTAAAAAATATTTTTAGCCTAAATTTAAATCAAAGCTCCAAATCCAAGCGAATCCACAGCTGAAGGATGTGGACACGGTAAACTTGACTTTTATCTGTACAGCAACTGTTGGATGTGGTGGAGTTGGATCCTTTAAAACTTGCCTTAAGTTTATGACGATATCTTAATTAATTAGACTAAAACCTTTATTTTATCAATGCGGCAAAGATTTTAAGGCTCTTCTAAAAACAAAGAGATGTCAAATCCCAGATAAAACGATTTTAAGACTTTCCAGGTCTGGATAAGAATGAAAAAGTTAGAAAATAGAATACGGTAAAACACTTGGTTCCCCATCTTTGTGTTTAATCAGCCATCTTTTCGTCTGCAGTTTTAGACGATTCCTCATTTAAAATCTTAACAGAGAAGATGTGGACAATTTCTAGTTAAATGACATCTGTACCTTAATAACGGCCTGATTTGATTTTCACACAAAAAAAACTTCATCATTCTGTGTTTCCCTCCTAATGCTGTATAAGCTACTGTAAGGTTTAAATGGCCTTTTAAACCAGATGTGCTGCAGCAGTTTTTATAGGTCGATATAAACATAAAAAGCATTGGAACAAACTTTTCATGTCTGTGAAAAGAGGTGAAGTCGATAATAATTCATTCATTAGCCAAGCTGCACTCTAAACATGGACAGTATAGTTTTAAATCCGTCTCTTCCTGTCCTCTGCTGCCCCCGTCAGTCTAAACAAACGACATTTTCATCCTGAATCTTGTGTTTTCTTTCTTTCCAGCTGAGGACACCTTCCTGTCAGCCATCATTAACTACACCAACAGCTCCACGGTCCACTTCAAGCTGTCACCCACTTACGTCCTGTACATGGCTTGCCGCTACGTCCTGTCGCCCACCTACCGGCCCGACATGTCCCCCTCTGAGAGGACGCATAAAGTCATCGCCATCGTCAACAAGATGGTGAGCATGATGGAAGGAGTCATCCAGGTTAGTAACCCTCTCCTGCTTAATTGAAGGTAACATCATGAGTCATTTTTCACTGGATTTCACCGTCTTCTGCTCCTGGTAGTCTTGCAGGTTTTCTCCACCTTCCTATTTTTGTTGAAATATGGGAATGCTGTGTTTATACATCTTTACTCTTACATACTACACCTAGTAGTTGTAAGGTGTGTTTGCATTTGCTCGCCTCTTGCCTCCTTTTGCTCATGGTGTTTTGAGTTAACAGATAGTTTTAGATGTTTGACTAAACAGGAAACAGACGCAGCTCTCTGCAGTAAAGAAGTTTTATAAGGAATCTGTAGCTGCTGCTTTCTCACTGCAGTTGTTAATCTACAATTTGACCAAACTAACCTGGATGTTTCTAGAATATCTCTAAAAGACGCAAAAATTCTCCTGGAGCAGAATAATCACTATAACTCTACTAATGTATCTGCTTGGTGTCAAAAGTCTCAAGAATATTTCTAATGAAGACTATAATGTATTTAAACTAGGCTAGATTGCAAAGTGATGTTTGCGAAACACTTTTCTGACAGATAAAGCAAACTGTTCCCCCTTTATGAAACAACTGTGTCTAAAAAGTTTTTTTTATTTTTTTTAATTATTTTTATTTTTTTTTTTACCTATATTTCAATTTCACAACAAAAAACAATCTTAGCCTGTTATTTTTTTTCTATTAAAGTCTGCCTACTGCCAGATTAGCTCTTATTTGCTTCCATGAAAGTAGCAGTTTGCTTTCCTGCAGCCAGTAGCTTCAATCAGTGTCATTATCTGGCATAAAACCTCATTTCCAGCGATTAATGGATCCTCCACCTGTGTGTTTAGAACGTCGGCTGAGACGCAGTGTAGAATCTCAGCTCAGCTAATTGATGCTAACATCTAAACTTAGAAATCATATATAATCAATACAGAACGTGTCCATATTGTTTGAATAGTATTTTTACTGGATGCTAATATTAATGATTATGGTTTCAATCATCCATAAACTCTTTTTTTTATTTTTTAAATATTTAAAAATAGGATATTAGTAGAAGAAACATTTAAGCTTCTTGTTCTGGTGCAGATTTAGGTTTCTGTTGAAGAATTTAGTAAATGTTGAAGCAATAAAGGAGAAAAACATAACTAAGATTATTTCAATCGTTGGTGACAAATGAGAATGAATTTGGTTCATTTTACTCATTTCTCCCTTAATTATGGTTTTAGTAGATGCTTTCCTGGTGATCTCACACAACTTTACTTTATGCTGAGCAGAAAAGCCTCTTAATGTTTGAAAATATTCAAACATCCAAATGACTTGAAAATGGGTAAAAAAGTTGATACTAGAAAAATCAGTGGCCCTGGATTTATACTGGAGAGCAAGCTGATGTTACCCAACGTCTAAAATATTAGATGAATCCAGACTATTCCACACAGCAGACAAACCCACTGCGCTTACAGATGATTAAAGTTTGTGTAAAATGTGCCCTCCTCCTCCTCCTCCTCCTCCTCCTCCTCCTCCTCGGTTGGATCTGCTGTGTAACCAGCTGTGCTCTAATAATAAAGAACGAATTTAATGTTAGCCGTGAAAAGGTCACATTTACAACAAACCTGGAAAGTTTCTGGTTTCCTGGGAGTGTTTTGACTTTCACATCCATCAGCTAAATGTTCATGAACTCATTCTGGGTTACATTGGAAGCCATGTGTGACCCATAGTGTCTCTGTGTTGACATACTGTGTCCATACTGTAGCTGTTGACGTGTTTTCTCTCTGTCCTGTAAACGTGTCCTCCTCTTCCTCCTCCTCCTCCTCTTCCACTTCCTTCTGTCCAGGAGATTGCTGAAGGGGATCAGGTAGGACACCACATCATGATATGGCTGCCAAAGACTCTCTCTCCTCTCTTTACTGCTATTTTTCTCTCTGTCTGGGTTGGGCGATGCTGGAAAAAAGTTAAAAGAAATCAGGAGGAACCACTACTTCTTTCCTACTTCTAGACTTTAAAATTTGACACAGGTTACATATTTCCATCTGTTGATATATAATTCTTGTTATTGTTCCTTTTACTTGAAACACTCATTAAAAAAACTAAGCATAACTAAGTTGCTTGCAAATATAGAACCCCTTTAAAAGTTAGTGTGTTTAAAATCAGTTGGGAACCTTCATCTCCTTTGCTGTGAGATTTACTTCATGAAAATTATTTATTCCTGGATCTTAAGCTGGCAGGTGAAGAAAAAAACCAAATGACTGGCGACTGGACTTCTTTTTGAAAACATCTCCCTCTCTTCCAGAGGTCTTCTAAGATCAGCCAGGTTGTTCAGCTGCTGGTGTAAAGTAATTAGGACCCTCAGGTAAAGACTGGTCCATCCCAAGCACAGAGCACCCAAACCAAAGCAGAGTATCACGGTTTATGCTGTTGTGTTCCTCCTTTCTCCCTCTTGCAATGCTGCTGAATTTCCTCCCAAAGAAGTTTCAAGGCAATTCGTATCGTCCTTCGACCCAGATAGCACAGCCGAGTAGGAAGTGAATGTCAAAAATGATCAGAGGGATGAAAGACAAGGATGCAGCAAAATATAAGGAGAGGCTAAACAACCTGGTTATTTCCACCATAATCTCAGAAGTGAAGAGCAGCTCTGGAAGAGGTTGAAACATTTTCAGGACTTACAAGAAGTCCAGTCAGTTTTCATTTATTTATTTATTTATTTTTTCAACTAACATCACTTGGATGACTGAGAATCTAAATAAGCAGGTTTAAAACGAGGTTATTTCCTTCATTATTATCTTCTCAGTACAGGATACCTGTGATGAGAAAAGGGGAGAGATGTTTGCTTTTTAAACTCCACAAAATCCTCCTCTTTCAAAGGGGAAGCCAACAGTTTTGATCAACTGTGTAATGAGCCTTTAATCACTGGGGGACAAAGTGTGGCTTAGATACTGCACCACAGTTTGCCATAACTGAGACCCCTTACACACCGTTTTAAGACCACCATCGTGCATTCATATTTAAATCCTGACACAGTGAGCTGCTGTTAGCATGTATTAATGGTGCCGCTGTGCTCTGGTTCCCTGACAGGTTATTTTATTACTGCGTTCTTTGTCATCATCTCATGTGTGTAAGGTGGTAATAAAAGTGTTACAGTGTTAGAAAGTTCGTGAAGCCCTGTCCGAGCTTGAGTTTCCTCCATGCCCTCCTCCGTCCTCATGGCCAGATGTTACCATGACATCCCATAGATCAGTGGCTCCCAAACATATCTTGGTTTAAAAGTTTTTCACTCCTCCTGACTAAACAAAGATGAGTCAACTGCAGTAAAACTATTGAAATAAATTAGGCTACAATCCATTTTAAATCTAAAATGCTTTTACTGTGTAACAGAATTCAACATTGCAATTAATAATCTGTTTTTAAATACCCCCCCCTCCCCGCCCCACAGTTCTACTGAGTCCCCCTGAGGAGTGGGTTCCCCACTGTGGGAACCATGCCTATAGATGATATAACGCTTATATTTCTAACCTATATTATATTTTCTGAATGTATTTTTCTACAAAGCAACAATGTTAATAAGTAACACAGTTATGAGTTTAAGTATGTTTTCCTTTCAAAAAAGTTTTTTTTAAGTTTTTAAACAAGCCAAAATCTAAATAAAAATCCGATCATGTTTACTGTAAAATCACATCGCTCAACCTTTTGAATCTTCTGCTCCCTTCACTCTCATCTTTCTCTGTGCTTTATTTATTTTATCAGCCCATCGTTGTTGCTGCTGCTCCTTTTTTATTCTCCCCAATCTAACAGAAATGTTTAAAACAAAGCCATAACTAAATGTCCTGCCCACAGCTGGAAAACTAAGCAACAACAGCAACATCAACCTGACTAATCTCATTTAGCTTCCTGGAACCTACCTGGTACTAAAACCCAAATTGTTGCTCCATCTTTAACTCTGGCATCTGTTTTTGTGACATCTTGCTTCTCCTCAGCAGTGTGGATGATGAAAAACAGTCACGTCCCTCTGACCTCCTCTTCCTCATTTGTCTGTGTGGAAACTCATAAAAATGTTCAAGCATCCATCCGTGTTTCAGACCTGTTTTTATTTTTGGATGCACTCGGCTCAAGCTTTCATTCTCTGGCTGTTCTGAATGAAGGTTTTTCTTTCTAATTTCTTTTATGATTTGTTTCTAAGGTGGGGATAGATGAGGGAGGGAGACGAGCTTTGCAGTCCTCTGTCTCTCTAAGTAGGAGGGGGGGATGTTAGCCAATCAGCTCCTCAGACACTCTGTCATTCATAAATAATTCATATTTGTCCACTCTGCAAGCAACCACGTTTATTTTCAGCCAGGTTCGAAATGCTGTGTCTTGCTGCTCCAGAGAAGATCCTGGAAACACTTTTCTAGCCTCGTTTCCACAGACTAAACATCACTGACGTTCTAGTGGTCAGCTTAGGAACAAGGGTCACACTCTGACTGTTTAGAGTCAGGAAAAATCTCCACTTTTAAACATCTGAAAATAAAATCAGTATCCAAACCGTTGAAGTTCAAAATGTTTAATGAACGTCAGGGGAGTTTGTCTGTCTGTGTTACGTCACCTTTTGAACAGTTTGAGCAGAAGCTGAAAAACCCAACAGCATGAGATGATTCGGCCTCACAAAAATATCACTGCGCAGTCCCACGTCTTATTAAATCACATTTAAATATTATGAATATTTTGTGGTTATGGAAAGAGAAGAACCTATTGGATCTTTTAATATATTTTAAATCGAGCTTGATGAAAACTGGAGCCAAATTTAAATCCACTGTTTTTGTTCACAAACTGACTTAATAAAGCTGATTTTGATTCTGATATGTGAACATTTAGGTGGTAAAAAGCCTTTCAGACAAACCTTAACCTATAAATAAAGGCAGGAAATTCATAGTTTTTTTCCTATTAAAGGAGTATTCTAAAATAGGTTTTTTATAGGATCTTAAATGGTTTAAATATTTTAAACTTACTTCCTTTACTATAATTGGAAGGATTTGAACTGCAGCGTAATTAAATTTGTTCATAAATTGTCTTTTTAGATGAAGATTTGAGTTGAATATCTCTATAAAAGGCTAATTCCTTCCATTGGTTAAATTCTCCACATTTTAACGCTTTTGCTTGCAGTGTGAACAGCGTTTTGTATTTGCAGTGTCTGGTGATGTGGTAACTGGAGGGAAAAGGAGAGGTCTCTACTAATGATAAATTGTTGAACGATCTGTTGTAAAACAGATGAAGAGACTTGTTCTTGGTTTGACCGATCTTCTTCTCGACACAGGCTTGGCTTTGAGGCAGGGGCGTTTGAGGCATGAATCTATCTCTGATGTAACAGCTGCTCCTTTTGGCTGCCTCTCTGAGTTTCTCGCCTTCTTTTTAACATCTTCAGGCTCTCCTGCATCCTACTGCTCTAACAGCTTCCTCTCTGTTTTCTTTTTGTCTCTGTGCTGTGATCGGTATGTTACAGAAACAGAAGAACATTGCAGGAGCGCTGGCTTTCTGGATGGCCAACGCGTCTGAGCTGCTAAACTTCATCAAGCAGGACCGGGACCTGAGCCGCATCACGCTGGATGCTCAGGACATCCTCGCCCACCTGGTTCAGATGGCCTTCAAGTCAGTTTTCTTTGTTATATGAGAAGTATTCTCTGTTTTAGATTAAATCTTTTGTCTAAAATCCTTAAATTTGATTCTATTTGAACTAGTGGTTGGATGCAATAATTTTTTTAAATCAAGTTAATTACAGAATCTGTAATTAATCAATAGAATTTAATTATGTTTAATTAAAAATATAAACCATCTTTTCAATTCAAAAATCCTTTTTCACTTTGATTATTGAATAAATTATTATATCAGCACAAAAACATATTTATTGCTTTTTAATTCAACCATTTAGGTTATTCAACCATCAGATTTGAGCCTTTTCTAGAAACCTGATATTTTTCAGCAGTTTCTTTGTAAATCTTGTTCTACAGAAGTGAGAACAGTACATGAGCACTAATTATAGCACAATTCCTTTCACTAAATATGGTACAAATACATTTAAAGCAACAACGTACAATATTGCCTTTAAACAAAAGATATTTTCATTGCTTATACTAACAGAACTACAACAGTTCAGCTCTGCTTAACCATTGCTATTCAATATGCAGCATTTAGTGTAATTGAAACATTTAGGCCACTTAGGCTACTTTTCCTCATTAAAGTTACTCCCACTAATAATCCATGTCCAGGTGCTCGTTCCTTCCTGACTGCCAGCACTGTTCATGTGGTATTTATTATGGTTGACCAAAGAGGCACTTGGATGTCCATGGGACCAACTCCTGTGATGTGTATCAGATTTATAGGTGGACAAGAGACGGGGAGTATAAAGGTTCCCACTGGGACTAAAATGCATTTAATTGTTTATTTTTTAATGCGTTAAAATGTTTTTTTGTGAATTAATCGAAATTAACATGTCAAAGTCACGTCCTTACTTCAAACCAAGTCCCTTAATGTTTGTTTATAGCTGATTAGTTTTCACCCTTTTTCACTGTAGAAAATGTTTCCGATTTTATGGTTAATGATCTTTGGGGTCTCCGGCAGGTATCTGGTCCACTGTCTGCAGGCTGATCTCAATAACTACATGCCAGCCTTCCTGGATGACCCCGAGGAGCACAATCCACAGAGACCCAAGATCGGTAATTTGAAGGAGAAACACTCATTTCAAATAGCTTTTAAATGTGCAGTAAAGCTCTGAATTTCTCTCCTGGTTCCTCGTGTTCCTTCCTTCTACCATCTGCATCTCCTCATCCAGCTTTAATGCAAGCAGTCGCCTCCATGTTTCATCTCTCTATCCAGGGATCAAATTTGACAGAAGAATCTAAAAATACTCAAACTTTAAGACAAAACTTTTCATAAACTTCAAAGCTTGGTAGTGAAACCCCTTGAGTCTATGTTGATATGAGGAAATAAACAGATGAAATGCAGCTTAGAGTAAAGTTATTGAATATTAACTTAATCATCGCTCTGTGATTATTTTATCCCCGCTGCCTGGTTGTTATTTTAATGGCGAGCTCGGCAACAAATCGCCAACTTTACAGCAAAGGAAACGTTTTCTAAAGACATTGATTTACAACAGTTGTAATGAAACTCCTGATCTCAGTCATATAAAGTAGTCCAGTGTTTCCCTCACACTATTGCTTTTGTTTCCAGAGGACGTGCTGCACACTCTGACCGGCGCCATGTCGTTGCTCCGGCGTTGCCGGGTCAACGCCGCCCTCACCATCCAGCTCTTCTCTCAGCTCTTCCACTTCATCAACATGTGGCTGTTCAACAGACTGGTGACAGACGCCGACTCTGGGCTGTGCTGCCACTACTGGGGGGCCATACTGAGGCAGCAGCTGAGCCACATCGAGGCGTGGGCTGAGAAGCAGGGGCTGGAGCTGGCAGCCGACTGCCACCTCAGCCGGATTGTCCAGGTAAAAATAGTCTGTCTATTTATTATTAGAATTATTAGGTCTCTGTCTGTTTTTTAAAATGAAATGCAAACCCACAGAAACCTTATTATGTTTTATACACAAAGAAAATGCTCAGAAAAACTAAATACAAGCCCAAACTGTCTAGAAATGTGGAGTTTGAAATATATAAAGGCTTGAACCCACGATTACAAGAGAAAAGCCTTTAAAGGCTGTTTACTGGGTTTCTTCACAGGTTGGAAAAGTCTGAAATAATTCCAGTGTTTTTACAGCTGCAGGATTTTTACCTCGTCTCTGCAGAAGCTCTGATCAATGTGATGTCAGTTAAACTTCAATCCATCTATCTATCAATGTGTCCGTTCAGCCATACATACGTTTTCTGTCCTCTCCTTGTCTAACCACTATAGAAAAAACCTTTTGTGATTTGCTCATTTTTATTAGAAAGAAAAATTGTAAATATGTTGAATATGAATCTGAAAAGGTTTAAGAAAACATTTATGATGAATAATTCCTTCTTTACTGCCTTTGCTTGAGACTGATAAATAAAGTTTGACTTTCTGTATTCATTTCTCAGGAGGCATTAGTATATCTGACCCCTTGTAATGCATTAATCTTTTTTATTTTGTCCCCCTCAGGCCACCACCCTGCTCACCATGGACAAATACTCCATGCAGGACGTGCAGAACATCCACAACACCTGCTTCAAGCTCAACTCCCTGCAGCTCCACGCCCTGATGACCAACTACCGCTGTGCCCAGGACGAGCCGTACATCCCGCCTGTAAGATAAACATGAGCATCGCTGTCATGGAGAACAAAAAACTGCAGGACCACCAACCAATCACCATCGCCATGCTGCGTTTTTTATGTGTTAGGACCTCATAGACCATGTGGTGGCAGTAGCGGAAAACACAGCAGATGAGTTGGCGAGGAGTGATGGCAGAGAGGTGCAGCTGCAGGAGGATCCGGACCTTCAGCTGCCCTTCCTCCTCCCAGAGGACGGCTACTCTTGCGACGTGGTGCGCCACCTCCCCAACGGCCTGCAGGACTTCCTGGAGCCGCTGCTGCAGAGAGGTACATCAAACCTCTCATGCTAAATGGATTTATTAGTTTCAGCATCTCAGGAATTGTGAGTAAAACAAACGTGACTCTGTGTGCTGCAGGGTTCTGTCGGCTGACGCCACATCCTCGCTCTCCTGGTACCTGGACCGTCCACTTCGAAGGAGCTGACAATGACAACCACTTCTCTGCCCCTGACAACACTGAAATGGTATGTTCCAAAGTGTTTTCTGTTTTATCTCTTTACTCAACATATTTATGCATTTAAGAGCCAAAACCAACAGATTAAACCCTCTAGTGTCTTAAAGGATAATTTTTATCTTAAATGTTGCTTTTAAAAGCAGGAAGGTGTCCTGAAATCAGCTGGTGACTCAGGGAAACCTTGGAGTCTGATTGGTTTAGTCGATGTAACAAAAAAACACAAACTGTGGAAACATCAGACTGAGGATCGGGAAACCATTGTTTTGCTGAGAAATCTCTACCTTAGCTGCAATTTTTTTCTTTTATTTCTTTGTACCCTCTTTCTCATCAAATAAGTGTTTTTTTTTTGTTTGTTTGTTTGTTTTTTTAAGAAAAAGCTCTTTATTTGCAGTTCCTTGCAGGGATATTGATGATCTGGAAAAGTTCACAGATTTTGTCACATTTAACCAAAAACAGTGCAAAATTGTGAAGTAACGGGGAAATGACTTGTGGTTATCTACAATTAAAATCAGAAAATCTCAGGAGGCTCTTTGGTTCTCTCTCTACCAGCCTTGAGCCTCTACAGACCTTGTCTTTCCTTTCACCATTCATTTCTTCGGTTGATAAGGTTTAGTTTTCCTGCACATAGTTTTACTAAAAAAAACAATCATTGTGGTTTTTGGAGACCAGAGAACCTTTATGTGTGTATTCAGACACTGTCCCCTACATGGCAAACAGGACCTCCATGGCCTCCCTTTGATCATGGATTTCTTATCGTCCAAAGGTTCTCCCTCCTCACCTGTTTATCTCTGCAGCTCTGCCAAAGTTGAAATTCTTCTCTGTTTGAACAAATGATGGCATTTTTTTTACATTATTATAGCAATTAAAGGAATAATCATATTGACAGTTGGTAAACTTAATCTTTGATTGGTATCTTAGTTGTGCTCTAGTTCTCCCTGGTTGAGATGATCGATTTTAAGATAATCAAAGCCTAGGAAGATGTTTTCAGACCTCAAACTTTACGCTAACCTCTTTGTAATCTGCTCCTTTATGGTGTTTTTGTTCACTGAGTTTAGAGCAGTTGGTTTTATCAGATTAGTACACATACTGACCACCTTTTAGGCTTTATTTATAAAATATATAAGGAACCAAATTTGATTTTCCTTTTGCTGCACATCTTTATCAGTTTACCACAAAGCACCTTAACAGGAGGATAAAGGTGGCGGTAATAAAGCAAACCTAAAAGTTAGGGTTTTTTGCTGTGCTGAAAAAATGACGTTTTCCTCTGATCTAATAGATTATGTAGGTTTTCCTGCTACAAAAAAGGTAAAATTCCTGAAGAGGGTCGAAGGAACAGACAGGCCGACGACACGACTGACATAGTTTGACTATTTTTAGCGCCCTGTAAACCTGGAGTTGCTTTGATTTGGGTCCAGAGGTTTTTGTGTGGTCCGCCAGTCAAACGGCACCAATTACATTGACTCCAGAAGCAGCTATTTACTCCTGAGAAGAGTCGCTCCAAAACGGCGCGAGCGCACACAGTTTAATCAACACCCGTCACAGTGGAGGAGTTAGTTAGTGAGCATGCAGCAGTAAATGATAGGCTGCACACACACACAGCCACTTCCTGTGTAATCGCTCTGTTTACCCCTGCTCCACTTATTCATGACTGTAGTCTCAACATAATGCAGGCGTCTCTGATTAACAGTGAGTTCAGGCAGACTGAACCAAACACGTAAGGTGGGTTTATGAAATAAAGTTTGGGATTTTAGACAGAATATGAACAACATGATAATATTTTTACAATGTGGGAGCTGAACGGTGAACCTGCCTCATGAACGAGCTCGCTTTTTAAGAAGTGCTCAGGCCTGTTTCAGCCTAATCTCAATGGCTTTTTGGTTAACCAGCTTGTCCTGTAATTATCTCTATAAAAGTCAGGTCTTTATGCAGTGATGGAGTGACGCTGTCTGCTTAAATGTGGTTTATTATTATTTGATTTAAAAAAACAAAAAACATTTAAATGTGGAAATGGGATTTGATCCCTTCAAGCAGTGGTTTTGCTCTTTTACTAACCAGGTTATTCTGAATAATTACTTTATAACCTGATTGTGTTAATTGAGCTTTATAAACACTCTTTTCAACCTTCAGAAAGCAGATAAAAATAACAGAAGTTGGTCCATTTTTGTAGGGTAAATGTCAGACAGTCGGTAGTTTGATCCCTGCCTTCCTTAAACGGGCATCAACGATTATAAGAAGGAAAAATAAATCTAACGTCTTTCTTTAAGAAGTATGGGAGTCTGGAAAAAGGAAACAGAAACTGAATGAAATCTGTATAAACAGATGCAGTTTCTTTGAGGCAGATACTGATTATTCTGACATCAGTCTAACCAATCGCCTGTTAGGCTTTCTCTTCCTCCATTTACACGTCAGTATTGCCCAGCTGATGTGTCGTTGCACCTCGACAGCTGTCCAAACTGTCCAAACTATCCATTTGTAATTCTTTTGTCCATCCTCTTTCTTTCTCTCTCTCCATGAATCCGTTTATCCTTGCTATCCATTAGCTGTCCATTTTTGCATCCTTTGGTCCAGTCATCAGTTCTGTGTCTGCGAAAGTGTTGGGTTCTGACGTTAAGCTGTGTAGGAACCAGGGTTTTGGAAATGTGATTCTGTGCTTAGATGTGTGATAAACCGGGTTTTGATTGGTAGATGATGCTATATAAACACATTAATGAAAACCTTTCCTGGACGTTGTTGAAGCTTTATGTCTCTAAATTAGCTGCCAGTTCAAAAGCAGGACGTTGTATTTGTCTATATTTTTGTAGTCTGACCAGACACTGTTGGTTATCCTTAGTCAGACGGTCTTCGTCATGACGTGGGAACCTCTGCAGATCTGTTGTCGTTTCTCCGTCTCCCCACCCAGTGGCCCAGCCCTCCTTAAATGAGCCCTGCTGTGTATAGAAGTGTGTGTATATGACTTTCTGGGTTGCCATGATGTGGTTTTCATTCTTGACTTGATTCCAGAGACCACAGGTCCCTCTGTGGTCTTCCCCTTCATCCTTCCTTCATTCCTTCCCGCCCTTTCCCTTATCCCTCCCTCCTTTTTTTTTTTGGCTCCAGTGTCTCAGTTTCCAACATTTTACGGAGGCATTTGGACGCTTGCTCCATCTTTTTGAGGCCTTTTAACATTAACAGAGGAGATATCTCCTTCTTATACTTTTTTAAAATTCCTGCCTCTTTCTCTCTTTTCAGCCAATGAGGAAGGAGCCGGAGGTTGTCACGGTAACCCTGAAGAAGCACAACGGCATGGGCCTCAGCATCGTGGCTGCCAAGGTAGGAAACAATACCTGGAGTCTGTTAGAAGTCAGAGTCTGGTGTCTAAAACTGATTATTAGAAAGAGCGAATTCTTTGATCCTCCAGCTGTGAGCATACAAAGCATGTTGCACAGTGTTTTGTGTCAGACTGAGAGGCACAGTGCTGACAGAACAAGCTGCTCTGCTTTCACTGTTGAGTCTGACAGCAAAGTGTAAACTAAACACTGACGTTGCACAGAAACGTCTGGACTAAACCCTGCTCTGTTCAGTCTGCTGCTGGTGTTCAGTGGGGGATAACCTGGCTGTAATCAGGTCTGTCTGTGGGTTTGTTTCGGCAGCTTATAGGAGGCGTTCAGGTTCAATACGTTGACCACTGTATGGGCTCAGCAGTTATTTCTCACATTTTATCTTGAACTAAATTGGATCAACAATTTATAAGTTGCTAAATCTGAATATGTAAATGAAGGTGATTTTTATAAGGAAGTTATTTTTTTTTCTTCCCTAAATCTGTGATTTTTATCTGGAGGATTAAAGGACTGATTTCCTCCAGGACAGTATTTGACTGGATTCCATTATAAGAACATTGTTTGTTCTGTAGATGAACTCTTCTGGGTGGAAATAATTGATGAGTTTCTTCAAATTTAAAGTTGTTTTTTTTCCCAAGAAACAACCAAAAAGACTGAACATAGAAATGTGCATTTATATCAGATTTTCTGATCCATATTTCAGAGTATTTTGTTTGAAAAGTTTGATGAAAACAGCAAAATTTAACAAAATTTAAATTTACAAGTAATTTTTTTAAAAATCGCTTAAGGTGATTTTTTTGCTTTTGCTAAAAAGGATTCATGTGTAAAACGACTTGTCGATAGTAACACCTTCATTAAAATTTTCCTCCATTACTGATGATCAGTGCTGGATTGCAGCCTCTACTTCCGTTTATTACAGCCATGTGTGACAACGTAATGTGGACGACAAAGTATGATGACATGGCGTTTTGTGTCGCTTGATTGTCTCGCTTCAAACCAAATGAAAACACTGTAAATTCAGTTCCTTTGAGTCAAACTTTTGATTTTGCTTAAAATTAGGATTTCAGGTGGATTGAAACATAGACCATGAAACCTTTTACTAAGAGCAGAACCGTTTGGAACCTCCAATTAAAAACTGGTGGATCATCTAATTTCAGTCATTTAATATGAATGTATTTTGACTTTTTTGGAACCAAAAAGTGAATTGCATGAAGATTTCCACCCAATCTGTTGCATTTTAATGACTTTTTTGGGTTGTCAAAGTTAACTTTAAAGGGAAATGCAATTTTTTGGGGGGATCTGTTGAGATAATGTGTTTAAAAGATCCTATAATCAAAGGAAAGGTCTTTTTCATCTTCATTACAGAATATATAATTCCTTTAACTTGTATCACAGGCCTCCTGAATTTATACTGCACCTAAATATGATGCATGGGAGCGACTTCCTTTAATTTTGATCCTGCCATAATCACTGAACCCATTTTTGGTTTTATCTTCACCTTCTAGTTAAGCGAACTGCTCAAAGTCAACTAATTTAAATGTTAAAGAAACAAACGGATCATTACCTGTTTTGTAATTTAAACTAATTCCTTTCTTTTTGCAGCATTTTACAAATTGCAATCAATTCATCCCAGACCCACACTTTTATCTTTGTTTTAACAAAAAAAAACAAAAAACTGCAGAATGCAACATTTCAGTCCAGGTTGAAGTAAACCTGTTATTTATGGGGAACTTTAGCCATCGAATGTGGAAGACGAGGCTCAGAGTTTGAGCGAGCTTTTAGTGAGAAACATTAAGACACTTTGTCTTTTTGAGCAGAGTTTCCTGCTGGTTGAGAGCTTTCCTGTGCGGCCGTGTGCACATGTTGAGTCTGTGTGTGGGGAGGAAGGAGGTACGGAGGAAACCTCCTCACTCCGTTTATTTTCAGCTGTGGATGTCTGAGGAGGAGGCAAAGCAACACCAGTGTGATATGGAAAAAAGCAGGTAGAGCACATTTTTATCAAGCAGCTGCTGGAGCTGACGGTAAACTGGGCTGATCTCTGTCCTATTATATAACGCCGTGTGTGTGTGTGTGTGTTTGGCTGGTGCAGCTGCAGCAGCGCTCCACCTCAGTCTGACCAGCAGCCGTCCCAGCAGACGCTTCACCTCTTGGATCGCCGCCTGAACTCACCATTTGACAAACACTCTGCAATTAGGAACATGTGGAGGAATGTCGCTGCTCTCAGGAACATTTGTGGAATTTACCTCACGTTTCTGGAGATTTTTATGGGACTTTCCACGGCTTTTTTATAATTAAGCCTACTTATTTTGATTCAATTTTCCTTTTTTTTCCCACAGTTACTTTTTGAATATCAACTGCGTTAAAATCCTTTGAGGGTTTTTTGTCTTAAGTTTGGGAATTTGGAGTTCTTCTCACGTCTGTCTGTAAACATTGATTTTAACCACAGAGCCGAACGGATTACCTCCAGCCGGAGTAATTGGGAGGTGTTGGACTTGTCGGCTCATGTTAGCAGGTTGAGGAGCTTGCCGGGATAAAAGCAGGTGTGCACAGTTTGCATCCCTCCACCAGTCTGGACTTGGCAGAGTGAACTGGTTTGGGTAAATCTTATCAAAAAGCAGCAACATGTGGTTCTCAGTGGTTGGCAGGAGAGACCAGGTAACAGCTTGTTCATCGTTTGTAAGTTTTTTTTTTTTTTTGTTTGTTTTTAGGAAGTGATAAAATCTTCAGTGTTTAATCAGAAAGTTTTAACTCTACCATGCCTCTAAGATCTTTATCTTTTTCCAAATGTTCTATTCAGAGAGTTTCAGTTGTCTTAGATAAACGTGCACTAGACCGATGTTGAGCAGAGTTTTTCATCTGCTGTCATTCAGACCAATGACCTCCTGACTTTTCTTTTATTTTTCTCTCACTGTTTGCTTTCAGGGCCGTTCTGCTAATGGTTAGACAGGCGTACACACGATAAGACGCTTGTGGAAATGTGCTCCTCTAATTGAATTAAGAGTTTCTAAAAATTACTGTAAAACTTATGATACATTGGAGATCAGAATCAGAGAGTTTTCTCACCAGTTAAATGCTGTTAACTTTTATGTCTTTATCATTAAATGCATCAAAACTGAAAACCGATCCAAAGAAATCATCTCCAGGGTTGAAAACAAGTACTTTCCTATGGACATTTCCTTTTTTGTTTTGCTAATTTTTCACACAGCAAACACAAAGTGACTCAAGAGACCAAGTGCTATTATTAAATTAGAATAAATTGCATTCAGGGTTTTTCTTTGCTGAACTGCTTTATTTTAGCCCCATTTAAGTATTTCTATGTAGGAATGGTCCTTTTTAAAGTTACAGACTTTAAGAAGGGGTAACAGGAGTATGCTTAGGTCATGAACTTATGTCCGCACATTTGCCTTCAGCATTTCCTGTTAGTGAGCAGAGGTGGTGGTCCCATAAATTACCACAAGTTATCCAGAGCCTGGATCCTTAGGTTTGTTTGTTTGTTTTTGGTCAGAAATATTTTGTTATTACAGTTGTAATAAGACCAGAACCTTCAGAAGTTTCTGTTTTCTGAGGTTATTCTTTGAGTCAGACGAGCTGTGTTGTTGTTTTGGGTCAGCAGAACTAAGCCTTGGAGGCCATTTTTAACCCATTCTCTCATTGATTTTGTTGAATCATAATGATTAAGTCAAGCTTGGTCTCCTTAATGACCTCCTGGATGAGACACTGAGGCTTTGTTAGAGTAATTTTGCTCAGTAAACCACTCCTTGGAAAGCCTGACCACTGGTCACTCTCTTCCTCTTACTGTGGTTTGCTGGAGTCAAAAAGGCTAAACATCTTTTAACCCTTTCTGTACCAATTGATGTCAAGGGCTTTGCTTGATCAGTTGAATCTAGTTGGAGACCAACTAAACAAACAAGATCCTTCTTCAAAATAAACTAGAAATCCTCTACATTAAGGTGTGTGACTAAATTAATGCTCGTTGGTTTAATCTGTAATCAACCAAATAAAAACAACTCTCCTCTAAATCATAGTGAAGCATTTAGAGTCTCCACTTTTTTACCCATTGCCTTTTATTCTTTTGTTCTCTGATAAAATGAACTCGACAGCTATTATGTCTGCTGTGTCGGCCATGTTTGTTTTCTCAGAACTCGTGTTTGATCTCAAGAGGTTTGGGGAGGATTTCCCTTCTGACATCAGAGTTTTCTTTTTAAATAAAACTGGCTTAAGTTCTGTGCTTTTTGTGAGGCTGAAGACGACTCGCAGTCTGACCAAACTTTTTCTATCCCTGATTTTTTTTTTTTTTTATCATCGTGTGAGATCTCTTAAGTTTTGAAAACAATATGACAATTT
This sequence comes from Jordanella pulchra, assembly GCA_034780135.1. Lineage (NCBI taxonomy): Eukaryota > Metazoa > Chordata > Actinopteri > Cyprinodontiformes > Cyprinodontidae > Jordanella > Jordanella pulchra. The sequence continues at coordinate 3,364 of JAUZNJ010039852.1, read as the reverse complement.
TCAATTCTTATCGTTCGAGTTGGTCATTCAAATCATATAAAGGGTTGAAGTAGGGCTGGACGATATGGTTTACAATATGATTCTTACCGAATCAGAAGAATCGTGTGTTTTTTTTTGTTTTTTGATAAAGTTTCATAATCAACATCACAAATGATATACATTGCTTTCATAAACTTTTATTTAAACCATGCCCTCTGGGTGGTGACCTTAATTTAAAGGGCAATGAAATATAAGCTGTGAAACATGCTTGTAAAATAATATTTCACAGCAAATTATGACTATAAAAAAAACACTAAATGTTTGCAGCTGGTTGTGTCATTCAGAGAGTATCAGTTATGAGAAAACATCCAGGAACAAAATGTTATGAACTGAAGCCCAAGGAGTAAAATGTTGGAACAAAAATCCACATTTTCCACTAAATCTAATCTTCAGAAACAAAAACAATGAATTAATCGATAAAAGTCAATTAATTGCCCGACCCTGTGTAGAGGGAACTGCTTGAAAGCATAAATGGGGATACTTTTGAAACCACTGCTTCCATCTTTAATCCTGCAGCACATTTTATTGGGCAGTTCAAAAGCTGAAGAGCTGCTGTTAGATCAGCATTATTCTGCATCATCAGGATCCGAACAAGCAATCTGTTCTTATCAGGAAAACAGTAACGGTAACTCAGCATTTCCATTGTGTTCTAACTGTTGTTCAGTTTCCACTAAAACCTGACCATTTGGTACTCGGATAAAAAAAAGCAAACATGCAGGATATTTGTCACGTTTTATACAAAATATTCTGGAAAAAAACAAAAAGGATCAATTAGGAGCCAACTGCAAGAAAACATCAACAGTGAATTAAATCATTTTAAATGTTAAGACATGATTGATTTGATATTTCTGGAAAATTTCCTTCCTGTTTAAAGGAATTTTGCAGCATTCCATTTCTTTCTCCACATGGAAAACCTCATTTACTTTTGTTTGTTGACTGATCTGATTTGTTCTGGAGGTGAAACAATAGCATGAGAGTATCCCCCCCCCCCCCGTGAGGGCAGCAACAATGAGAGGATGTACCACACACACACACACCCCAGCTTTCCTGTAGTTGGAAGGGTTTACAGCATTTGTGTGGAAGTGAAGTGATGGAAAGTGTGTATAGAGGTTTGTTAAGAAAAAAATTGCATCATAATCGTAGGACATTTGCGGTTTGAGCTAATATTGCAAACTCACAGATTCAAAGCTGATCTGTGTAGAGATTTCTGACAGTATCATTATCTTTCTTTTACTAAACCTTAAACTTGTTTTCTGATCTTGTCTGCTCATCACATCTAGTTCACGGCTTCTGAGATGAGTCCATAAACATATTTAAGTAAAAATGACTTTTTTAAAGTAAATATATTTCTAATGGCCTTATTGATACTTGTGTTTTTTTCCGTTGGACTTAGTTGGGTTTATCATTGGTTGACTGAGCCTGATGCATCTCTACAACTGAGCAGCTGTATTTATTCTGGGATGACAGATCAGAAACCTGATGGGATTTTAGGAGATTGTGTTTCTCCATTCAATTCATTCAAAACGTTTTTGATGTGAGAATAGTGAATCTATATCGGGATAAGATCTTCTTGGGTCTTGGATATGTCCAGGGTTTTATTGGCTCAACCAATCATTAAGTAATAAACTTCAAACAAGCTGAAAATAAACTTTTCTTCATCAGTGGAGTGTTGTGTAGTTAACACAGCCATAGTGGTTGTGTGGATTACTTATTGTTGTCGTGGAAAATCTCTACATGCTAAATCAAGGTGTTACTGATGCCCCCTTCATGCGCCTTGATTTGTGGACAACTTTTTTTTGGCAGTCAGAAATCTTGAAGGCATCTCTGGTTCAGGATTCGCTGATGATCTTTCTGCTTCCAGGGTGGGACCTTTGCTTTCTGGATGGTTCTGAAGTGTAGCAAGACATTCAACGAATACCATCAGTTTTATAAAGGTCTTAAGAAAGAATTCCTCATGAGACGTCTGTAATGAGCCACATTTTAATAGACTCTGATTTAGGATTAGTTGATATTTGGTTTCCATCAAAGAAGCCTGATGATTTTAAATAATGACAGATTTCAGCTGTTTCCTACTAGCTGTTTTGTTCAGTATTTTTTCCGTCTTACTGTAGAGAAAAAAAGGCCCATCTCTCCTGTGGCCCATCTCCTGCTCAAAACAAACATCATAATCTTTTAGTTTTGTCCAAAGCTGCAGCTAGTTGGAGCTAGCTGCAGCTAAAGTATAAGAATAAATAGCTTTAGATTATTGCACAGATATGTTTGCAGAAATGATATGAAGCAGAAAAGACCTCCAGATGTCTGATGTAAATCTGACAGCTTCCTGCAAAATGAAAGCAGATTAAACGGTTCCTGTAAAGCTGGATTTAAGAAGCTGTTTGTTCCATGAAATGCTTTATTTAGGTCTTTCAGAACCCTTCATATGATCAACTAGAAACGGCTTTGAACCAGTATTTTGTTCCTGACATAAAGATGTGTAGCCGTTGTTAGATTTAATTCTCTATAGCTTGAGTTCCTATAAGCTCGCTTTTATTTGATCATTTAGGGAGAAAAACTTGCACGATGAAAACAAGCTGGCAGAAGCATTGCATTCTGTGGATTGCTAGAATTTCAACACTTTTGGTATAAATCAGTCTTTCCTTCTTGTATATCTCAAACCATCTGGATTCCTGCTCAGTCTGGTGGAGCTTAAACAAAATGGGCTCATTTTAATCTTGTTGGTGTTTTGTCTCAGTTCAGAACCTGTCGGCATCTAAACGATATTTTAAATGAGTGAACAGTTCGGCACCTTTGTAATGATAACTGAGCTGTTAGTGGAGGAACTAACTGTGACTTAAATGAGCTAAAACACACAGCTGAGATTAGAGTTCTGTTTATATTTGTCTGATGTTTTCAGGATTGGAGCTTTTGTTTTTCTTGAAGTTTGTTTTGCAGCTTTTTTTTCTGCCTGCTGTATGAATGGGAATTTGTTAGAGAGGGAGGAGTTGCTGGACTATATTTTTGACTCATGACAAAACAATTTTCCATTTTTTTTAAAGCTATATAGCAAATCATTTTCCTTTTTGTTTGCTCTTTTAGGTGATAAACTGAAAATTTGCAACCTCTTGGTAATGTATTCTTAACTACAGTAAGATCCTAAAAGAAGTGCCTCCTAAAGAGCGGCTTCCAAAGATTTAAGATTTTATGATTTAGTTAAACGGATATTTTGCTGTTTTTTTGTTGGAGCTGTTTTTAGTTAAACCACTGTGCCCTTCACAATGAAAGCCTGCTGATGTATTTTTACTTTCCCACCCTCCTTAGATTTTCACTTCACTGTTTAACTGTACAT
>JAUZNJ010039850.1:0-10585 GCA_034780135.1 Jordanella pulchra | reverse complement strand
TTTTTTATATATTTTTTTTGTGAGAGAGAGAGAGAGAGAGAGAGAGAGAGAGAGAGAGAGAGAGAGAGAGAGAGAGAGAGAGAGAGAGACTTTGCAAATTGTTCGAAGTAAAAAAAGGTGACATGTAAAGTGTCTAGCTAAGGTTATCCTCACCAGCTTAAAGGTTCGACAAAGTGTTTCATTTTTTACAAGGTTTAATCTTTAATCTCTTGTTGTTTAGACAAGCAAATAATTAAAAGATGAATGGTACCACTAGGGATAATAAATATTGGTTCAACCACATCATTTGTGCAGATAAGAGTTCAATAACGGCAAAAATTCCAACAGAAATGTTTTTTGATCAAAAACCATACCTTAACATTTGGTTTAAAATTTAATCGACGATATCACAGTCAAACATTATTCACATTCATTATGTGCGTTGTTCTGCGAAAACAGTAATGGTTAAATTGTTTGTAACATGAATGATTACATTAAATAAATGAAAGTTAGGAAAAGTTTGACATTTCACATTTACGTAAGAGCAAAATCTCAGAGCATCATTGGAGTGACTCGGCTAAATCTCATAATTTTTTTTGAAAATCTGAATATAGTCATCCTAATTTAGTATAGCCATCAAACTAACTAAACCATAGAACATTCATTAAAATTATCTTACTGATGTTTTATCAGATTTACCCTAGCCAAAATGATAATGTGTTTCACTGTACTGTATGATTGCGATAGGCATGTGTTAGTGAAATAAAATAACCAATGGGCTGTGAACTTGAGTGTATCAAGTGTGTCACAGATTTTAATCTAACACCAGTATGCCTGTTAAGCTTTTAGACTTTTGTTTTTTTAGATTTATTTTTAAAGGCAGTGCAATCAGCTTTGCAAAACATCAGCCATATTAGCTGTTATCACAAGCAACATGCCCAGTCTTTGATCTACTGGGCTACCATAATATGAGTTTATAGGATTTTTTTCTTATTCAACAGACCCTAAAATCATGGACATTTCTGAAAACAGCTTTTGCAAAATGGGTCCCTGGAAGGAGGGTCTGCTATAATGCGGTAAAGAGAGAGCTGAATGAAAAGGCAAAGCTCTCAATTTACATTCCTACCCTCACCTATGGTCATGAAATCTGCATCGTGACTGAAAGAATGAAGTCCCAGATACAAGTAACCGAATTGAGCTTTCTCCGCAGGGTGGCTGGGTACAATTGATCTAAAGTAGTTCAAAGCTAATTTGACCTCATTCCAAATTCTTCAAGATAAACTTTTGTGGTTTTCCAATCAATTTTCATTGTCAGGTTCCTGGGTTTTTGTTTTTCTGTTGGGGTTTCTTTTCTTTCTTTTTCTTTCCGGACACTAGATGGAGCAAGAGGCTGGGCTGGGGTGGCTTTGGGAAGCACAACTGTGTCTCATCTTCTCATCAGGTAGAATTTAAAAGAGCGATACTATCGACACTTCAACACCTGAGTGTTTTCCTTCCATGGTATCCAGTGCCCTCCAGTGTAAACCCAGTGACTCCCTTGTATGTTGGATATCTATGAGTAACTCCTTTAACCCCCTTCTTCATGTGTTATCTCTTCCGTAGTCTTACTGGAATTCTGGGTGGAGAACCGATCCGAGAATTCCCTCTGTTCTCCAGAAACACCTTAGAAAATACCCACTAGTTGCCCAAGCCTGTCCCTCATCGCCTCAGTGATCTTCAGCCTCAGTCAGTCTGATTCAGTCGGCAGTCTCCAGCGTCTCGAGCTCTCTTCAAGTACAGTCTGCATGTTCTGCCTTCTGCCACAGCCTGTTTCTCACTCCGTTGGGAAAACATTTCAAGTTGGACCTTTCCGGAACCGGAACCACCTCATCCTTCCACTTTCATTCAGGATCCATCAGACACTCTGGATTTATGTTCCCAGAACAATAAATATTATTTAATTAAATAACGTATTTGCCACCCCTGCTGAGGTAGACAGTAGGGGTGGCAATTATATAAATCTTATAATTTCCCTGCAGCACCACAACTCCTACTTGTATTTAATTTATAATATTTGATTCATAATATTTATGTTCCGCTTAATATGGGACTGAGGTAGCAGTCTCAGCAGAGACTCCCAGACTTCCTTCTCCCCAGACACCTGCTCCAGATCTGCGGAAAGCCCGAGGTTCTCCAAGGCCAGCCGAGAGACATAATCCTTTCACTGTGTCCTGAGTCATCCCCTGAGCTTTAGGTGGGATGTGCCTGAAACACCTCCAACTGAAAAATATATCCACTTCACCTCAGTTGAATGCTCTCGATGTGGAGCAGAAGTGGCTGTACTCCAAGTCTCTCCCAGATAACCAAGCTCCTCACCCTGTCTGGTCACCGAAACAGACTCCTACCAACCCTTGGCTGTGCCTCAAAATCCTGTCTATAGAGCTTATGAACAGCACCGGTGAGAGAGGGCAGGCCTTCCAAGGCCAACATGCACCAACAACAGGTCCGACTTAATGAGAGCAATGCAGATCAAACTCCTACTCAGCTTGTCTGGGGAAGAGTGCCCCCAATTGAAGGCCACAAGACTGTATTCCTGCAGCGTCCCCCACAGGGCACCATGAAGATCATGCTCAAATGCCTTGTTCAGGTACACAAAACATGTGGCCTGGTTAGGCAAACTCCCAAGCACTCTCAAGCAGCTTTCAGTTTTTATGCACCTTTAATTCTGAACAAACTCCCAGAAAACTGCAAAACAGCTGAAACACTATTAAGCCTGAGGACTCACCTGTTTAGAGATTCCATTAATTAGTAATACAGGTCAAAAGCTGTTTTCAACCAAATATTTTATTACACATGACCATCTCCCCATGATTATCATGTGTATCTGGTGGACTGCTTATAAGACCTTGTACGACGATTCTTTAATGATTTGCTATATACTTGTTAATGATTTTACTGCACTTCTTTCAGATGTTTTTGTGATGTAAAGCACTTTGAATTGTTTTCCAGCTAAAATGTTCTAAACAAATAAATTTGTACTTGGTTATTTACTTTTTTATTACCCTGCAGAGTGAGGTGTGTATAGGTGGTCCAGTGTTCCACAGCCAGGACATAAACTACACTGCTCCTCCTGGAGCCAAGATACGAAAATCAGTTGGATACTCGTCTCCCCTGGTAGACCTTCCCAGGGAAGCAGAGATGTGTGTCCCCTGACAGTTGGAACACACTTTCCTGTCCCCATTCTTATTTAGGGGAACCACCACTCCAGTCAGGCAGTCCCGAGGCACTGTCCCTGACCTCCACGTGATTTGGAAGAGGCATGTCAGTCACAACAGCCTGACAACATCCAGATATCTAAAGTGTTCAGGGCAGATCCTGCAGCCTTGCCATCATGAGTTTTAGACCATCTTGGTGACTTCAGTCTGAATCATGAATGAATCCACTACTGAACACACAGTCTGTTCTCCCAGACACATAAGGGACACCCATTAGGTTGAAGTGATCCTCAAAGTATTCCTTTTGATGTCCTCATTCAGGCTCAGCAGCTTCCCAATAACTCTAAAAGCACTGCTCTCCCTTTGGAGGTGCTGAATGGTTTTCCAGAGTCACTTTGAGATTGACTGATAGTCTTTTTCCACAATCTCTCGAAACTCTTTTAAGGTCTGAGCTTTTGTCTTTACAACCACCTTGGCAAGGGCACGCTTGACCTCACAATATCTGCTTGCTCACTACTCACTTGGGCCTGCTGAGCCTGTCTGTCTTCTTCCTTCCTATGGCCGCAGTATCAAAAGATACAATTACGAAACCAATCATCATCATCCAGCCTAGGGTGTCCTGGTATCAAATTCACAGATGGAGATCTGCATGCCTGAACATGGTGTTCATTTTGGAGAATTCATGACTTGCACAGAAGTGCAATGATAAAACACCACTCATGCTCATATCTGGAGGTCTGTTCCTTCCTTTCACACCCCTTCAGGTGTCACTGTTCAGACAGAGACCACCTCCCTACTTGAAGGTGAAGAGATGTGACCCTGTATCCACTGGGTAAACTCCAACAGGAGACGGATGATGACCATGGGGGAGACTTGCAGACTCATGCCAGCCCTCCACCCCTCCCTGCAGGCCACTCCAGAGTTGAAGAGATTCCATCCTCTCTCAACAAGCTGGGTTCCAGAGCCCAGGCTATATGTGGAATTAAGTCCAACTATTTCTAGCTGGTATCGCACCAACTTCCACATAGGTTCAGATCCAAGCCTGTGGACCTTTGGCCCATGTCTTCCCTCTTTTTGTCGCAAGCCCATAGTGTCAAAACAAAATTAGCAATTTGTTAGGGAAAATGTATGTCAGCACAAAAAGTAAGGGCAGGAATCTGACTTTGTTAATTTTGAAATTGTGGTCTGACTTTGTTCATTTCAAATTGTGGTTTTTAACTGGTCAGAATCTGTTGTGCTTTGCATGTGCACAATTATTTCTACTAATCTCAGTCATGCCTGGAGTATAAGGGCTACCCCACAGGAAGAAGGCAGTTGTCCTGTTTGTATGACAACAGAGATAGGGGTCTTTTCTGGAGCCTATATTTAAATCCATCTGACTGTTGCATTTTGTATCTCTGCTTATTTCTGTGTGTCTGCTTCTGTCTCCTTGAACCCCAGTCGGCCCCAGCAGACGGCCGCTCACACTAAGCCTGGTTCTGCTGGACATTTCTTCCTGTTAAAAGGGTGTTTTTCCTCTCCACTGTCGCTAAATACATGCTTGGTGTGAGGAATTGCTGTTGAGTCAATGAATCGATGCAATCAGATGGTTTTTCTTAGAAAATTTTAAACTAATATGACTGTGTGATTTGATTAAATTGTCTCTTTAATGTGCCTTGAGATGACATGTGTTGTGAAATGATGCTATATAAATAAAAATGAATGGAATTAAATCAATTTTTAGAGAGATTGTGTGCTGTTGTCATGTAGATAAACAGTAGAAATACAAACAGATTTCATCCATCTCCTACTTCTTCTTCTGTCCAGGTCATAGTGGGGCCGGTGGTTATCTCCTGGCTGTTGCAGTGCAACACTGAGACACACAAGACATACAACCATGCACACTCACACTTAACGACAATGTAGAGAAGCAAATTAACCTAACAGTCATGTTTTTGGACTGTGGGAGGAAGCCAGAGTACCTGGGGAGACAGCCCATGAATGCACATGGAAAACATGCAAACTCCATGCAGAAAGAAATACCATGGGCTGGTAATCAAATCCGTGCTACAAACTGTATCACTGTGCAGCCCAAACAAATTCTATTCCTACCACAATGTATTTTTGTGTACACAGGGCAGACATTGCTATTGAATAGGACAACTTAGCTCTCACTGCGAGGTAAAGGTTAATTATCACCTTGTAAGAATAGATAATAACAATGTTTATATAGCTATAACTACGTTGGTAGCATCAGCATAGTAAATATGATTACTAAAATCCAATATGTTAGCAATGTGAATTTTTTGAGCTAAGGGGGCAGAGAAAATGCTACTTTTTAAACTAATTATAAAACTTTACTATTTCCGAAACATTTACGGTCCAAATCCCAAACCAGTTCTTGTTTTTTTGTTACTTATAATAAGGACAAGCCAGATTGCTTAGTCTTTTTATCTGACTTTGTTTCTTTTCAATGTATATTAAGAAATTATTTTCAATTTGTAAATTTTAAATAAATATTAACCTGTTATTTATAAACCGATGCAATGGTACAGATGTTCTGAACTGAATTTATTTAACCAAAATTAAGGAATATTACCAACTTTTTAAAGAATATTTAAATTAATCTTATTGGAATATCCTCATCTTAAATAAAAAATGTATAATATTGAGTAGATATCTTTTATCTATTTAATATTATCTTTAAACTGTTAAACTTAGACCGAGATCTTATTTGAATTAAAATCTACCCAAAAGAAACAAGAAATTCGATTAAACTTTCTGATATATTATGAGATGGTGCCAGTTAAAAAAGAAAAGCCTATGTATGTTAGTTAAATTTCTTTAAAACAGTGGTCCAGCATTTATGGCAAATTGGTTTTGACACTCTTCTCAGCATATGTTGGTTTGTTCTGGACAGCATCTGGTGTGAATTGGATGTGTGCTATTAACAAGTCCTCCGGTTGGGGTCCCACCTCAGCATGGATGCTTGTAAATGGCACGCTCTTATGGAGACAAATCACCCAATGGTCAGGTTTCACTGAAATGCTATACAGTCAGAGTACATAAATATAGCTGCAGGAAGCACTACTAACTGTGCGACACCCAAACGATGGACTTTTTGTGGCCAAGAGCCAGATTTTCATTCCACTGAGACACAAGCTGCCACATAGGAGGGGGCTAACACTAGACAGTGTGTATGGAAATTAAATCTGTGGCAGAAAGCACGTTCAGATACTTTTCAACAAGCACATTTGGCTGAACAGATGAGATGGATGAGCCATTAAATGGTGCACAGGAAACACAGAGGGCAGCTGTGTGCTGGCTTTGCAATGTGCAGAAAGGTTACAGCATTCATCTGGATTTTAATGTGTGTTTCAGTCAAACAGAGTCTAAGGCTAGATAGAAAAAGTATAGACTAATGAAGAAAGACAGAAAAGAAAAAAAAGTTTATTAATTGTAAAATGTTATATACAATTGTGTGTGAATGAGAGAATGTATAGAAGGATTTTACATGAGCATATTCAGGGATGTGTCATATCCATAACTGGGGAATAAACAGAAAGAAAATATGCAGCCTTTATTATTGCCGTAAAAAATGCATCCATTTTTTTCTAATTTTGCAGAAACTGTCAAATATGTGATTTCCTCTCAAACTCATACGTGTTCATTTCTAATTTCAAAACGATTCCCTGACAGCAAGTGGAGCACTTTACCATGAGACAACATACCACACATTTCACAGATGAAATTAGCAGTTACAGCTTTGAAGTCTGCAAGATACAAAGGGGGGAAAAGCATTTTGCATCTAACATGGCTGACTACCCCATCATCTTGATATTTGTTCACAGCTGTCACACTGATTCTCCTTTCTTTTCGCCAGGAACAAGGGGATATTGTTCGTTCACTCCAGAGTGAAAGCACGCAGGCACTCAACCTGTCGAAGCCATGCTGGGCTTTGCTGAGCTCTGAACTGGAAAATGCCTGCTGCCTCCCTACAGTTTTGGACTGTCAAAAGCAGTGGTTCTCAAACATTTTGTTGACACTAAAGTCTGGGGAGACTCGTACTCGGCCATCGTATAAATTTCCCTCTTCTCTTTGACTCACACATTAGGACTTAAGAGTTTTTTTGTTTAATTGAAATTGTATGTGGTAGAATAGAAAGCAACACATACTTTCTAAGTGGAATGAAAATAAAAGACATTTTTTGTAAATGTCACCCATATTCTGAAGAGTTCATAAAATCTAATGCAAAGTCTTGCCTTAATATTGTCAGTTAATAAAAAAAATATTTAATTTAATAGACAGATTGTTGTCTACTGCTTTCATAGACTGCATTATTGATCAAACAGCATAGAAAACTAAGAACAGCCTGGGTAATGAGAGTATTAATCGGAGAAACAGCAAAAAAGCCCAAACTTTGGGGGAACTGCAGAGATACAAATTTGTGGTGGAAGAATCTGTCAAGAGCACAGATAAAGTTGTGCATTTCACAAATTTCACCTCAGCAAAAGAGTGCAAGCAGTGTACACAACAAAGATACAAAAAAAAAATCACATACATGGCAAACAGAATACGGGCAGTAACCTTACACCGCACGTCCCTTAAACACATCCTGCCCATGTGGCAGCATTGTGGTGAAGGGGTAATTTTCTTCACAGAGAAGGAAGCTCGTGAGAGTTAATGTAAAAAGAGTTAGAACTCAATACATCTTAGATGTTGCAGTGTCGCTGTCAAAGTCCAGACCTTATTTCTATGTAGAATCTATAACAAGACCTGAATACTGATAAGTATGGATGGTCTTACCCAAAGTGATTTTGCAAAGAAGAAAGTCTCTAGCTGTAAAGAAAAAAAAAGCTAGTACAGAAAGAATCAAAAAACTTGAAGCTGTAAATGTGCTAGAACAGGTGTAGCATGTATCCCTTTCCTTGAATTTTGTATTTATGTGATAATTTGTGACAAAAAGGTCTGTTAAAATTGACTGCAGGCTGTGGTTGAAAAAGGCTTAGGGAGCACGAATACCTCTAAAAGATATGTCTACACAGTGCAGTGTCATTTAAAATTCTACCATTTATAAAAAGAATCAGAATAATGTTTTTAGTCCAACTCTTCTTAAATTCAAATCTGAAAGAGTATAGTACAAAAGCTTACGTTTTTAATGGCGAATAAAGAATAAGTATTACATTAATCGTACAAATATATTTGTTGTGATTTAAAAAGAAAAGATTCCCCTTCAGTTTCTAATGTAAAAACTTTGATGGTTGTTTGCCCATCAAGTCTCTTTTGCACATTTTCATTCACCTGCTAGATATATTAAACATTGACAGAGAATAATAGTCAAAAGGTCAACTCCTTTTAGTTGCTAGCATCTGTGAAATGAAGTTTGAAAAACACAGCAATGACTAATGCTTTTGGGCTTTGTTTGCACACCAACAGACTCGCTGCCCATAAAGAACCAACAATACATCTCTTTGAACTTGTATTTAAACGGGCAAGCACAAACATTTACCCAAAATACAGGGCCATTTATATTTTACAATAGTGCCTGCCATTGTGAATATTGTGCATAAATCACCAATATAAAATTTACAGCAGATCTTTTCTTTATGAGATCATGCGTATTACCAGTGTTGCCCTGGACTGAGCTCTATTCAGAAATCCATACAAAGTGCACAACCCCAACCAGCTGCTTATGGTTACTGGACATATTCTGAAACCCTGTTTGGACTGAAGGACCCAGTAGTCTTATTAATTGACTCTAAGAGGTATTCCATCCATCCAAACACACGGCTGGCTTTCTTGTAAGACATTTTAAAAGCAGGCGGGTCTATACAGCAACCATTTAAAGCACAGAGAGACATATACCTGTAAACTATTTATCCAGAGGAGGGACGTAAATCATTATGAGTGTCATATACTGAACATGGCACATACTGCAGTGAAAAACGCACATAGAGAGACTATTCACGTATGGTGCTGAGTTTGGCATTTAAAACCCCATGTCGTCTACCATTCTCTCCACAGCCCTGTCAACTTCAGTCACAACTAATTCACAAAAGTTGATTATGATTGATCCATTTCGAGAATTTGCATGATTATTCTCCACAGGGTAGGCAGTTCATGTGAACTGGAAGTAGCAGGTAAGGCTACTTTTTATAAATCTTATGCTTTTCTCAATTGTTATTCTATACATCCAGAACCTTGAAAAATATCTCTCCAGTGTATAGTAAATTAAAAAAGGATGCTCAATATTGCTGCTTAAAGAGACACACAATTTACCAAAAGGCATTACTGGGATGTGGGGAGGTATAAGTTAAATTTGTTCTTGCATATTTTTTTTTCTTTTAGGTTTTATAAACATCTTTGAGTTAAGCCACAATCATCGCTACTTCACACAGCTATTCAGCTATTCCATTTGTAATTCTTGAGAAGTGTTAGTTATTCCTGAATGTCTGTGCTGGAAGATCTGGCTTGTCGACAGCCTTCAGTGTGATTGACACACTCATCAAATTGAGAATCCTTCTTGCCTGAGGAAACTGTGATACCTGTCAAATGGTGGATATCTTTTAATGTTCCTGTCTCAAATGCATGTCAGAGCAAATGCCAAGTCATAACATCAGTTATTACTTCGATGTTTGACGCCTGGTTCCTCTTATTTACGCAAGGGTTCAAAAGATCTCCTAACTTGTCTTTCCCACTTTGTTCGTGTTGTGAATTATTATTGTGACGTTTTGTTTTTTTTTCAATCCTGCATTTTCCAGTTAATTTCATCTGTTTATTTTCTGATTGACAGCTCAACTAGTGTGCGCTTCTCCTCTCATAATCCTAAGAAACTTATAATTTCTTTCAGCTCCCATTACCCAGAAAATGTACTTTTCCAGGTTTGAACATCAGACAGTTGGTTGTTTTGAGAACAGTTGATTTGAAGCAGGCTTGTACAATTAATATGATGACTTCAGTCTGTCTTTTCTAACCCTTCATCTACACTGAATAAATGTCTGTGTTAACATATTTAATTCTGCAAGCCTTTTTGGTGCATATTTGCAACAGCTAAGCTATTCTATTATGACAAACCTGAGTGTACGTATGTCTTGCTCCCTATGTTATACATAAAGTTTAGCTGTGTCTACTGCCTCAGGCGACACATGTAGTACCTGACAGGCCATCTGGACTTGTGTACACTAAAAATAATCAACTCATTCAGAGTAATTCAAGGAAAGTTAAGATAATGTTGAAGATTTCTAATTGTTTTGAAAAAATCTGACTCCAAGACGTGATTCATATCTCCCATTCCAGCCCACAAAGCCTGTTATATGGATTCCATAATCTGTACCAGCCCAATAGGATATTTTAGGACCCGCTGAATTTTGTACCTTTAAACATCAAGGTACATTGAAACAGTGGAACCAAATACATAGGCAAAAAAAAAAAAT
>JAUZNJ010039848.1:0-10586 GCA_034780135.1 Jordanella pulchra | reverse complement strand
TCTGAGAAGTAAAGCTTTATTTTGATTAAAATATTTCTCAAAGTTTCTTTTCTGTATTGCCTGTTTTTATTTCAATTTGCAAAATGTGTTTTTTCTAATTTCTGTTTACAAAACTTGTTCTTTGCTTGCAACATTAATAGAAGATTGTCTCAGCGGATTGTTAGAGAGCGAGAGAGTTAGAAAATAAACAGCATCATAACAACTGAGGGAAACACCAGAAAGGCATAGATGAAAAATATGGAGAAGTAAAGCAAAATACATTAGTAAAATAATTTCCCAGGCTTTGAAAACTTCACAGAAAAAAGTTAATCTATCAGTTGAACATGATAAAGCTATGGCATGCCAAGACATGGCTGCATCAATTTAAACTCCATGAACTGGAATGCTATATTAATCATAGAAGCAGCCAAGAACCCACTGAAAGAAATGCAAGGATCCACAGCTCAAGAACTCCATGTGAAGTCCTTGTTTAAGTAATCTAGGAAACATACAAAATGTACTTTTCAAAGAAGGGGCTCAGCTCCTGTGAGAAAAACAGTAAGCTTTTTGGCTGACATGTAACATGCTGTGTAAGGTGGAAAACAGCAAGCGCACTTTTATGAATGAGCAGAGTCTTGGCTGCATCATGCTGTGGAAAATGCTTTCATACAGAAGGGATTGCAAAACACAGGGTTAAACTCATCGTTATTTGAAAAAAAATGTTTGAAGAATAAAAATCTGCGAAAGCAGCAAAGTTACTCTCAAATTTGTTCCTTCTGTTTACAGTTTACTTTTTGATTTCATTTTATTAAACTTCCATTTGCAGAACATGTTCTTTGCTTTAAACAATAATGGAACAGAATTCCCTCCATAGTCTGAGGACTAAGGCTGACCATTGGAGCTCAGTCTACGAATTTAACATCACCCAAAGAGCTTGGGCAGCCAAAAAAACTCCTGATGAAATCCATATTGAACTCATTGCAGCTTAACAGTCATTGAAAGTAAAAAAGCATTTCCCAACAGGCTTATGGTAAACAAAACCAACAAATTGCAAGAAGGAACGGTGCTGATGAAGCAGTGGCTTCAGGGACAAACATCAGAAGACACCACTCCTTCCGACCACATGCAGATTTAAAATTCACATTTTTCATGTTGTTTTGTGAGGTCTTTAACATTTTCACTAGAAAAACCTTTGATAGCTAGAAAAGCACTATGTACCTCCACCTCACAGCAAATTTTGCCCAATATTGTGACTTCCACCCATAGCTAAAACTTGCATATTATCTGGATCATTACTGAATTTGAATGAATTATTCCTTGGCATCAGGTGCATATTTGGTAACAATTTCCTTAAAATCCTTTCATAAGATTATAAATAAGGCACAGCTTGTGTCTGCAGCCTCTGGTGTTTGCACTGCTCTCATCTTTATTCACTCTGCTTTCTGGTTTGATCAGCAGATTGAGACATGGCTCACCTTTCCTGTGTTTTTGTCTTCAGTATGATACTTCTAGACTCTTGAGTCGGATGCTGAAGCTGTCAATAGTCATTGCTGCTACCCTCTGGTGTAGGGGGAACCCCTTTTTCCCCCCAAAAAACCTCCTGCATCCGGATTATGATGCTGATCATCACCGAAATTGAATGGATTTTTCCTTGGATTGAGATTCACCGTCGGTAAAAACTTAATCAAAATCCATTCATAACTTTTCAAGTTATCCTGTACACTGATGGACGGACAGACTAACAATTGAACACATACACAAATTCGACTAAAACATAAGAGTTGGTGGAGGTAATAATTTGTTTGACTAATTCCCATTTAGAATTGTTGTAGCAGCCATTAATAGCGTCATATGATAGGAACATTTAGCTTTCAACTGAATGAAGCTAAACATCAAAGCATGGCCCTTTCAACATCTTGACTTCAATCCATCTCAGAGTAAGTGACAAAGCTTGGAATTTGATATTGAATAAGTAAGCGTTTTTTTGGAAAGTTGACAGTTTTGTGTTGGATCCACAGATTATCTTGACCTGTTGCTTGGGCAAAACAGTAATAGACTGTCATGTTGGGTTTGATCTGTTTAGCCCACATGCAGGAACACCACGACAGGAGAGAAATATCAGATGCAGAAGTTTATTAGAGAACTTAAAGTCGACTGGAGTGCCCGAGTGGCGGGATCCAGTGTGCACCGGCTGGTGCTGAGTCAGCAATCACTGAGGGAGGAAAACAGTGTGGTGAGTTCAAGCTCCGTAGGAATGGGGAGCACTGACTGAAAATGAGCAGATTCCTTACGTGACGTGATTGACTTAGCCTCTGGGGGGTAGACTGGATGATCCGGGTATGAACCTCTTTGTGATCCAAGGTGGAGAACGGTGAGGGGAGCGGACAGGCAGAACCAGACCAGACGGAGAGCCAGAGGAGATTAATGGACTTGTCAGATGGATTAGAACCAGGAGCACAGAGAATCAACGGTCAGGCAGAGAACAAGGAAGCGGGCAACCAGTGGGTAACTTCCACGGCGTCACGAAGAGAGTACTGGTCCTAGGAAGCAGTTAGATTCGGAGGATCCGGCAGAACGCAGGATCACCTGAAGGCAACAAGGGAGAGACTGAAATTAGTCAAAGGCAACGAGGAGCACGAGACGAGACTCAGAAGGCTTTGTGATACCAAAGTAGGCAAAACACTCGGCTCCGACCATCTGACTGGAAACTCCTCTTATACACCGGTTGATAGGGCTTGATTGACGACAGCTGTGCGGTAAACACCACACCGCGCTCCATCCTAGACCGGTGCCACCTAGTGGACAAAAGGGGTGAAAGTAACCCAGGAGCAAAAGCTCACAAACAAAAGCAGAAGGACCCGGAATCATGACATAGACTTCCTAATTCATTGCTACAGGAAGAAGAGGATCCATCAAATGCATTGACTGACTGCTAGCGAGCATCTGATAAAATCAAACTTTAACGGTTATTTAAAAAACGACATAAGTTTAAATGGTGATAAGAATTTAAAAAAAATATGTCACAGCATTGTGAGGCTACAAACACAACAGGAGAGAACATTTAATGATGCACTTTTCACCATACAGAATAGTTTCTCTGCTGTCTGCGAAGTTTAAAGGTCAAAGTTTAGCTCATCTCAGCAACCAGGCAATCATAGGCCGTTTCTCAATATGCATTCTTCTGTGTTCTCGCGTACTTGTGTGCTCGTGAAACTTCATCAAGGCTAAGTACTGTTCCAATTCACAAGAGAACAAGACCGAGAGTCTTTACCCAGCATGCATCAGAGCAGACATGTTGTGTTCTAAGGCTGGCAGTTTTGCCGGCATGCACCGAGGCAGCAGCAGCTTCTAAAGTAGCGCTCACCGGGCTCAGAGTATTAAGCTAAAGGTTGATTTTTTGTTGCCGTGGTTCTACAAAAGTACGTTTTAAGATCATTTGAGGCGAGAATATTATACATCTAAGATTTACTATGTGGTACATTTACTGATTAATTGTGTAATTTAAAAAAAAAGTTCAGATGTTGATAGAACTGTGGCGACCAGTGGAGCTCCGAGGCTACCCGCAGCAATGGCTAACGTTAGCAGCACCCGTCTCTCAGTATACTGTAGCTGTATGTGAAGTACCGGTGGCTCTGATCACTTTTGGCAAAAGGTCCATTTTATTTGTATTTATCTGACTGTGTTGATCATCATTCCCCAAATAAATGAAAATAATAATTTACTATTATCTAGAGATTATAAATACTGTAATAGGAGTTTAAATGCAGCTTTAGACCAGATTTTAATGCAGTGACGTCATGAGTAGCTTCTTTTCCACTTGACACAGATCTGTCCTGTGTGCTACCGTTCTCCCCGAGTCCATACTTTTGGTGTACTTGGGAAGAGCGTACTTGGCGAGAACACGAGTCCATACTTGCGTTCTTGAGTATTGAGAAACGGCCATAGAATCTTCTCAGCTTTACAATTAAAATTATGACATGAGTGGGTGTTAATGTGCGGCTTTTGGTATTTACCATAAATACAAGACCACATGAAGGCACCATTAAGCCTCCCTTTCCTTAATATAAACAAGAAAACTAATGTTAGCTTAGCTCACATGAAGTTCCAAATTTAGCATTAATAAATTTAGAACATATTTCTGTTGCTGTAAGAGCAGATTCATAATTTATTAATGATGACTACACTTAACCAATTTTTACTCTTTAAAAAGAAAAAGCTTTTAGCCTCAAGGTGCTTTGGTAGCTTTACTAGGCTCTGTCACTACCAAATCCGTACTGCTAGCGAATCCGTACAATTAGCTCATATGAGCACGCGTAACTAGATATACCTCTGGGTAGCCCTCATTTTTACTTCATTAAAAAGACTGAAATTTATTTTTTTCTTACCTAAAAATTGCAAGCGTACTAAACTACAATGTGTAAAAGGTTAATAATTTATTTTATGAGAAAATAAATGCCTTTAAATCTTTTCAGTTTTATCACTCGCGCCATCCTGGCTAACCTTTTAGGCTTTGGATTTATACATAGATTTAGTCTTTTTGAGTTTAATTTTTTTTTTCTTTGGTTTTAACTGTATGTACTGTTCTGTGCATAATCTAAAGAAAGAAACAGCTAAAACGCATACATGGTATATTCATATTTTATCACACTGCGCTGAGCATGCCCAAGACAATTCAGTTCAATTCAAAAACACTTTATTTATCCCAAAGGGAAATTAAAGAATGATGATGACATCAGAAAAAGCTATTTAATAAAGAGAATGTAAAAAGCACTGAACTGTCTCAGAAAATCAATTAGTTTTTAAAGATATAGTTTAGAATTCTTTGGTGATTTAAGGCTAGAAATAAGTATTTTAGTACCATAATTATATTATTAATGGCAACTTGGATGAATATCTGTTTACACCTTCGCAAATTACATGATGATACGGATCGTTATTCCTGTACGGGTCAGGTAGTAATAGCCGCAACTAGAAGGAAAATAGCACTGCTTCAATAGGCAGGATTTCCTGAAAGAAGCCAATGATAGTCAGTTTACTTTTTGTGGTTGGTTCCCCCCTCAAAGTGAGAAAAGTTGGCATTACTGCACAGAAACAGATCTACACCCTATTAGATGAGAAGCTACGCATGGAAAACAAGCCACAAGTACAGAAAAGGAGCATCCACTCATGCTTGAGACATAGTTTGAGTCTCCTAGTATTAACTCTGCATGCACAAAGCATTCAAAATGCACACGGTGAGTTGTTTACATTTCTATGATTTAAAGTTATCAGGATCAATCAGCTTTCAGAAATTCTGTTGAGAGTTCAAAGTTCAGACTACAAAGGTGAAACAAGTATTAAACTTGAGCCTCTCCTGGACTTAGGGTGCTCAGCTTTCACCTAACCTCTGCTCACTGTTTACAAGGATGTATCTTTTAGCACCTCTATAAAACACTGAGGTCAATCATTTCCATTCTTCTCTCTTTGTGTACGTCGTTCCTCAGGATGGAGTGTCCGGATAATAAAATCTTGACTGTGGAGTATCCCTGTGTCAGAGCCGGAGGGAGAAACGGCACTTGTTTCAGGTACGTTGTATAAATTTCCTCTGCATCGCTGCTGACTTTTCCTACTAGCCGTATAAGTCCAGATAAAAATACAAATTTAAATTCCACTATTAAGCTCTTTTTGTTTCCCGGAGCAGTGATTTGCTCAAGGACAGTTTGGCTGAACAAGTGGCTGCCGATGTCTGTCGGGAGCACTGATTCTGATTTATTTCAGGGTTATGGAAAGGTTTCAGCAACCACTAACCACCCTGCTGTGTCATTTCCACAACTTCACAACAAATCCTTGACTGGAAACTCTATTGCCCTCTTTGGGGGGGAAATACTCATTTCCTGAGAATGAATAATAAGTTTGAGTGTCTGTAAATGTGTTCTATACGTCAGCCAACAGCAGTGATTCTTACCTTTCTCTCCTTTAATCATCACTATGGTAACATTAGTATTGAAAAGAGGAACATTTTGAACCTGTAGCACATTATTATTGTGTCCCGTGTCTTGCTCTTTCCATCTGTGCTGGCTCCAAAACAGCAAAACAAATCTTGAACTTGAATCTGCTTAGTTTATGTCCAGAGCTAAAACATTTTGGGAAGGCTTGTCCCTCCAGGGGTCAAGGCTGCATTCTAACCTAAAAAACAGAAGCCTGACAAGACACGAAAATATTAGTTATCAAGAGAAATAAATACCAGACCTCAACATAGAGACAAAAGTTTAGATTTAGTTTGTTTATCAATAAGGAAGCTGGTTTTTAATGAGTTTTTTTAATGAGTTTAAAGAAGTATGGCAAATTCTGGATGCATTTCAGCTATTCCTTCTATAATAAAAACTGTTTCTAGGGTATAAAGTTATCAACATAATAAAAACACAGTATTTAAATATAATAAAAGCAAACATTATGCAATATGAAACAAGTTGTAGTTCTTTTAGCTCATGATACATTATATATTACTGTGAGATAAGCTTCATTTGGCTTCAGCAGAGGCCACACTGGCTTAGATTGTGGTCTTTGGCCTGAGAAGATCCCTGAATAACTGAGGCACCAGGTCTGGTGTGATGCCAGGCCATGTGATCTGTTTATCGTCAGACGTAGACCGTGACGGGCTCTCAGTCTCGTTTCATTTCAGTCACAGTAAAGAGATGTGTGGAGCTGGAGGAGGCCATCATAGATGAGGCTGTGTTTTTGCTGCCATGTTTCCTTTTGTCTGCCATCAGATTTTGCAGATGACTTAATGTTTCACCAGACTGATTTGCTACATGTGAAAACAAGTATAAACTTGTGTTTCATTTTACTTTGGCAAGAAACATACATTTAAGCACTGACTCATGATTCTGTCTTATTCAATAGATGCTAAGCTTGTGAGGTAAATAAAACAACCCTTATGCTAATTTATCACTTTTACTACAAGCAAACGAACAACTGTTTTGGTAAAAGTGGAAAGTATCCTTCTAGGTGACCATGGCAACAGAGGAAGTTTTATGGCACTAAAAAAGAAACAGGGAACCAACTGATTCATTAAATTTGAGAAATCAGGTCATAGATATCATTTTTTTAACTACAGAACAATAAAAGTACTAATGTGATGATGTTTGGGCTCATGACGTTTATTCATTTTGACCTGGGTCCTTTGAGTTGGTGCATGCTGTAAACCAGACATTGATCTTTACCTCTGATGCTCACGTTGAATCAGTGGTCGGATCCAACTGAGTCAGCCGGCCAAAGTTAAGCCATTTCTGTCACACATTTTTATTACCACTCATTTAGATTACAACTTGTTTTATTTACACTGGGCTCAACAAAACTTGCTGGTCTGGACTAAAGTCGGCCCAAAATGCTGCTGCTTGTCTTATAGCTGGTTTTAGTGAAAAACAAGCATAGCTAATGTTTTTTTCTCTGAGGCTTTTAACCTAGTTTGAGATCTTGGCTTTTGAGGTTTTCTTGTTTGTTTTTCTTAACAGCTCTTTAGTTTTCCACGGCTTGGCTTTCCTATATTTGAATTAAGTAGCTGTTAAAGCACCTCAACTTACTGGGTTTTATTTCAAATGGCTACAGAAAGAAGGTTGTTAAAGAGGCATTACAGAGTTTTTTAATGATACTGCCTCCTGTGGCCAAAACACAGAACTTCAGCATTCAACTGTTTGTTCTTGTAGCTCACACTGGCCGTTTTTCAATACACAAGAACAAGTTACGACTTAGGGAGAACGAGAGCACGCAGGACAGATCTGTGTCAATTGGAACATACCTACTCGTGACAACTATTAGTAATAGTTTCTAGATAGAAATGTTTTTTTTTTTTCATTTTGTGGGCGAATAATGATTAACACAGACATAACACAAATCAAATGGACGTTTTAACTAATAAAACAAGACAAAGCCTCCATCAGATCCACCGGTACTTCACACACAGCTATACCGAGAGAGAGCTGATGCAGACGGGCTAACGTTAACAATGGCTGCGGGTAGCATCGGAGCTCCGCTGGTTGACACGGTTCTCTCAACATTGGAACTTTAAAAAAAAAAAAGCACTAAATCAGTAACATAGTGAAGCTTAGATGAATAATATTCAAATGATGAAATGATCATAAAATGTCCTTTTTTGGAACAACGGCAACAGAAAAATTAACCTTTAGCTTAATACCCTGAGCTCTGTTAGCGCTGCTCTGGAAGCTGCTGCGGTGCATGCCAGGAAAACTGCCAGCCATAGAATGCAACAAGTCTGCTCTGATGCATGCTGGGTAAAGAGGGCAGATCGAGAACAACATTCTGGGATTTTGTCCATTCTCGGTCTTGTGTTCTTTTGAATTGGAACAGTGCTGTGTCTAAGGACATTTCACAAGTACATGAGAACGCACAAGTACGCATATTGAGAAATGGACACTCATTCTTGAATAGTGTTTTTTTTTTTTTTACTTTTTTCACCTTACATGTTGTCACCATTGGTGTGCAAGTTGAGCTGGATGCTGGTGGCTTCTTAGTATCCAACCAAATGCAACTTGAATATGACGCTTCTATTGTGTGCTGGTTTGACCCCATCAAAATGGACACACTTGACGCCAAATCCGCTGAACAGCGCGGGAACCTCCGACCTGAAGTCAATTAAAGAAAATAGGATAAATACTGTACATCAGCACGTGTCAGACTGCTCATCAAAAAATGTTTTAGTCATAAAGAGTAAAATAAAAAGGCTATTTAAAAGATATTTTACGGTGAAAAATTACATAATGTCTCTTTAGGATTAGAAAATCTGCGATTAACTTAACCTTTTCTCAAACTTTTCATAAGGATGCCCAAAAAAGTAAAAGCTGCTCAAGTACCTAGGAATGAACAGATCTTATTGCTATGTTGGTAAAAATAATCAGATAAGAAACATAAACAGATAAAAAAATAAAATATGACTTAAGTATTTTTAGCCAAATTTGGTTAAGGAAAAAGAGAAGTAAAAATGGTAAATGGGAAAGTCTAAATATTTTAATTTCTTAAAATCCACTAGATATAAAAATACATAGTGGAAGAAATACAATAAAACACAAAAAGAAACAACAAACTACCACTTACTATTCTCTGCCTTTAGCCAATATAAATTGCCCAACATTTACAGAAACATAAATCTTGACAAACCTCCTGGGTTTAATTTTCATGTTTTTCTGATTTTTAGATTCTTAATTTTTATTTCTCTTCCTGGAAAAAAAATAGGAATGTGAGACTTTGATTGGGTATTTTCTGAAAAATATGTTTGGAAAAGTTCCCACTTTCACAAACAAACTGGTGGTTGCAGGTAAAAACTAGGAAGATAATTCTTGTACTTAAAAACACATTCACTCAGCATGACCCGGTTCAATTAGATTATTTAATTTGCTTAGAAATGGTATCATGTTGTTATTTTGTGGTTTTGTTTTAATCTCTTATGTTTATGTTAAGAAAGGCATAAGAATGGCTTAGTTGATATCTGGGAGAGAAGACCTGTTGAATTTTACACACAGCACCTCTGAGTCGTATGTTTTTCAAAAAGATTAGCTCTAAAAGCAAGAATTTAATCAATCTAGCATGCTAAATTCTTTATTGTTTATATGATTCTAAACCGACCAAATTTCTATTTGTCAATGGTATTTAAACGAATAAGAAATTTCTGTTTTACTCATCTTAATCACAGTCACATTTTTTGCTGTGGCATTTAAACAGTATATTCAGACATCATCTAAGTGGTGAGTGTCGATGAGCCTGCATGTTTATGTGTGAATTTTTTCTTGATTGGCTGCGCTGGTGGCAGCTACAGCAGGTCTGTGATCAGAGTTAATTCACTACCCTAGCTCCAAACACTCACAGCTGCAGTCTGACAGAGAACTGATGGTCTTGATAAACTAAACTCTGACTTGATTAACGCGTTATGGTTTAACTAACTTCACAGCTTATTATTGAGAGAAAAAGAAGAAGCTCTAAAACGTCATGCTGATGCTAACATAAAAAAGGAAAATTTTGATAAGTGTTATCTATAATTAACAGAGAAGTATACACTCTATCACGTATAACTAGTTAGGTATTTTAGGGCTAAAGAAGGTTTTTTTAAATTATTTTAGAGATTAGTCCTAACACAAGGGAACCCAAAACAGTGAAGTTGTAGAGGAGTGGTTATGTTGCACCAGGAACTAGGGGTATTAGACACCAGTCCTTAAGGGCCAGTTTCCTCCGACAATTAATGTGTCCCAGGTCCAACACACCACGATTTGGGACAGATCCAGTTCCACAGAATCCCTCTAATGACTTCATTTTGTGAATTAGGCTTGTGGAAAGAGAGAGCCATTAAAAAGTTGCTGAACACTGGAACCTCAAGAACTCGAGTATGACAGCTGTTGATCCATGCAGAGTACAATGGCCACACTATGTGTGTTTGTTTATTTGTTTGTTGGGTTATCATCTAGGTCAGGCATGCCCAAAGTCGGTCCTCAAGGGCCGGTGTCCTGCAGCTTTTATAGGTTTTCCTGCTTCAGCACAGCTGAACTGATGACTGCAGTTCAGCAAAAGCCTGTTAATCAGCTATCAATGGAAATCAGCTGTGCTGAAGCAGGAAAACCTCT
>JAUZNJ010039847.1:0-10586 GCA_034780135.1 Jordanella pulchra | reverse complement strand
ACTTCCTGGAATAACGATCTTGTTTGTGCCAAAATCCTGTACTCGGCTCTAAGCCCGTGAACCTCCTGTCCTGTCCACATTTGGCAAGCCAGCCAGATGTTTCATTAGTGTTTAGACATTCTTGCAGACTTCCAGTCTGCACTTTGTACACAGAGCAGAGTATGCTTAAGGTCACAATGACATATGATAACACAATTTTGCCTCTATATTCACCATCGGGGCCTGCAGCTTTTCCAGAGTGGAGTCTGGTTAGCTGTCTTCTCACCAGTTCAGGAGTGAAAGACACTGTAGTGGTATCAGTAGAGGCTGGGGTGAGGTCCTCAGGTTGTGGAGGACATGATGTGAAGAGGGGGGGAGGGGGGGAGTCGGTGAATGTGGATTGAGGTGGTGAGGATCAGACAGAAGGTCTGTAAAGAGGAAGAGTGGGGAAAGGTGGAGCGGTCGGTGTAGGGAAGCCAGCAGTAGAGGGTTGTGGGGGATGGGCCGCAGTATCAAACCTGTTGAAAAATAGGTTCAGTTCACTGGCCCAGTCTACGCGACCTTCCAACCCCATGCCAGAGGACTTCTGGTACCCCGTGATGGTTCTCATCCCACTCCACACATCCCTCATGTTGTTGTTCTGGAGTTTATTCTCCAGTTTTCTCCTGTATTTGTCCTTGGCCTCCTTGATTTGGTGACATGGTTAAAGTTTCCCAACATTATAATGAGGGCTTTAGGATGTTGGGTCTGCAGTTCGGAGATGGTAGAATGATTCATTCATTCTTCTGCAAGCAGATGTTGGATTTGCAGAGGGAGGGATGTACAGGACAACAGCGATCTCTCTGGGCAGCTGATATGGACGGAGTCCAACGGCCAGCAGTTCAAAATCCGGGATACAGATGTTTTTAATGGTGATGTGACCCGGGTAACACCATCTGCTGTTTACTAGAATGGCAAGCCCCCCTCCTTTCCGCTTACCACTCTTAGTGTCCTGGTCGGCCCCGACGGTATGAAAGCCATCCACGGAGACAATCTGGACCATAATGTCCTTTTGTAGCCACGTTTCGGTCAAACACATCAGATTGCACTCCTGGTACTCCGCTTGGCTCCGCGTTAACGTTGTTAGCTTGTCCATCTTGTTGCTAAAGGACTGCATGTTTCCCATAATGACAGAGGGGAGACACCACTTAAATCTTCTCCTTTCAATAAGCCCGTCCCGTCTCGACCCTCCTTTCCTCCCCCGATGTTGCTTTCCTCCTCTAAGACCTCGGGTGTTTTCCTCCAGAGATTGGGTGGTATTACAGCTGGTCTGGCTACCACGCCAGACGGCATTAGAGCGATCAGCTGTTCTCTTGAGTTAATAAAGGCAAAGTGTCCTGGTGGGAGCGGCATGATAACAAACAACACGAAAAACAACACGAAAAATACAAAAACTCCCAGAAAATGCCTCATTATAGAGGACAAAACTTCACAGATTTATTATGAAAAAAAACAAGAACAATTCAAAAAAGATAAAAGTAAGAAAGTTAAAACCAACTGAAGCGGTGTGACTGCAGCATGCTGCTTTTCGCGCATGTGCACATATGATGGCTAGCTTGGCATTAGCATCCGGGGGAGATTGTACACAGCAGTGCGGATAATCTAAGTGAATTCCCTTGGGAGTTAATAAGGTCTGCATTTGAACATTAAAAACTCCACATTCTGTGAGCAGTGACTCTCGGCAGTAGCAGAGTCTGTGCACCAAGCTTTGTTAATATACGTAAATGCACACGCCTCTGCCTCTGGTCTTGCCGGAGTCATCTGCTATTCTGTCTCCTTTGTGGCGTCCAGTTAGCTGGATAGCATTGTCCGGGTAGCTGTTGTTTAGCCATGTTTCGGTAAAAAACATGACATTTGAGTCCATAATCTGCCTGTCATGATGGATAGTCGTAACTCGTCCATTTTATTGGCCAGAGAACGGACATAGGCGAGGAAAATGCTGGGTAAAGGGAGCTGCTGTGGTGTTCGCTTTAGCTTAGCTCGCACCCCTCCACACTTACCCCCCCTTTTGTTTACGTTCTCTGCGCCGCCTGCGTCCACTTCCACCCGGCCAGGAGAAGTGGGCAGCCTCCGTTGTTCTGGAGATCTCTGGGATGAGTCGGAGATAGGGGAAAAAAGTGTTGACATTGTAGCTCCAAAGGTCCAAAAGCTCATATCTGTTATACCACAGCAACGCGGTGCACTTCTTAGAAAAAGTGATAAACGATAGAAAACCACTAAATAGCAGGTCCTGGAGAAAAGCTGAGCCTCACGTTGTTCACGCGCCGCCATCTTGGTCTATGCTGACTTTCATGAAGGACAGCATGAGATTTCTCTTAAAGATTGCAGGGAGAGAATGAGTAACCTTAATTACAAGATATTTAAGGCCATTTTTGACCCTTTTAAAGGAAAAAGATTAAAGGGAACTTCATCTACTTGAAACTCTATGGATAGAACTTTGCTCCTTTGTATGTTCAACTTATACACATAGATCTTCCCAAACTTATTCAGAATATCTAGAATGCAGGGAATTGATGACGTTGGGTTGGGAACATATAAAGGCAGGTAATCCACATAAAGATGTTGTAATACTTTAACCTATGTATTATTATTTGGACTGTCATATATCATTTATTAACACACACCCTACTGGCTGGGTTTTAGAACAATTACTGAAATTGTGAATTAAGCTCAAATCCTGGTCAAACAGATAATTCTGAACATATACAGAATAAAATCAGCACAACTTCCATTCAAAATATAAGCGTTTATTACAAAAATCATTCAGCTCTGACTCAAACATGTTTCAGTTTAACACTCTTGACTAAAAACTAGTGAAACTCAACTAAAACTAGTTTAAAAACTATAATGAATGAGATGATGTAATGATATTACAGTTTTAGCGTAGATTTGATGTTTGAGAACCAAAGTTCATCTTTTAGAATTTGGAATGTGGTCAAATTAGCTTTTGGCTAATTGAGAGCAATTGGAATGTTTTCAAACCAATTCACAATGCAAATCCATGAGGTAAATAAAACATTATTTGGCCAAATAATGTGTTAAATGGTTTGCTTAATCAAACATCAATAACCTTTAGTTAATTTTTTCTTAATCTCTTTTGAGTGAGCTAGCAGTTAGCAGAAATTGGGATTCCATTAAATGACTTTTGGTCATAATTTGATCATCAAAATATAATGAGTAAATGCCAGAACAATATAAAACATTGATATTGTATCAGTGTTTAAACCCTTAGTGAATTAAAGTTTTTTTTAGCTTTATAACAGCTCAAAACATATTACTGCAGGATGGTGTACCATGAGATCCATCTTGTCAGCTTTGTCTTTACTAAACAGTAAACACATTAAATGATCCAAATAATGAAATATTTTTTGTTTTATGGGAATACTCTGTCCCTACGTGCCAGACCTGTACCTTTGTTCAAGTCCGGTTTAAGGTTTGAGTTCCCTCCAGCAGTTTGTATTTAAGCATGACAGGCTCAGAGCACACAGTGGGTGGTGCAGCAAAGCACACCTCTGTGGGAGGTGTCCTGTCGAGTTAGCTGAGCTGGGGGTTTGCAAAGCAAATTCCAGAGCAGCACTCAGGCCGTCTGCACCTTCTGCCTCAATGAAAATGGTTAAGATGACACATGGACATCCATTCTCAGTGTCCAAAATTTACCATCATGGTTTTATGGTACTACAAAGACATGTTTTAAACTCAAACCCCTTCCACTGTACACCTTTAAAGACCTTACTGAGTATTATTAAAGTCCACAGATACCAAGGGGGGAGAGTAAAGCAATCTGATTCAGGCTATGAACCCCTGTTTAAAGCCAAGTTTTTAAAGATTAAAAAATAAATGTTCCCACTCTACCCAGTCCTATTTAGCATTGAGCAAAATTAGTTCCTCGGGGAAGTTGAACTGAATAGCTTTTGCAAGTTTGAATAAGTTGTTGTTAAATGTTAAATATTGGGGATATATTCGGTTAACACTTTGGATAATATTTGAAAGTACATTTAACAAAAAAAAAATAGGACGATATGTCATACAGAATATTTTGTTTGCCAAAAGAAAGATTGAGGCCTGTCTCAGAGTCAAAGGAAGAATACTTCGAGAGAGTGTAAACACGGATTGGAGAATTTGTAAACTTTTTATAGATTTTGCCATCAGGGCTAGGTGACTTATTATTTGGCATAGATTCAACAGCAAAACAATTTAAGAAACCAAAATGTGTTTCCATAATTTATTATTTTGGTTCTCCTACACACTACAATTGTCAGGTTTTTGAGAAATTGCAAAGGCGATTAGAGTCACCACAATGTTCCAGATTAATAAGGGCTGCCTGTGGAGCTAGCTAACAGCTACTAGCTAACAGCTAGCTCCACAGGCAGCCGCGTCCAGAAAAGACACAGCCATACAGACGAGATCCAAGCCAGCTCCCATGTCAGAAGATGAACGAGAGCACATGCAGTTAGTCACAGTAAGAAAACAAGACTACACTGAAAAAGAGACCAAGCTTCAAAATCTATAAAAAAAAAAAAAAAAAAAGCTGTTAACAGTGGTAGTTCAGCCGGCATTTCTCTTCAGGATTGTGCCACAGGCAAACAGGAACAGACCAGATTAAGCTACTATGATGAGAAAAAACACAGAAAGCATGGTACCATGGTAATATCAGCACAGTCAGGTAGATCTGAAGGGCTGAAATCATGGCAGCTGAAAGAGGTTCACAGATTTTAAGGTTGTTATGATAAATTTTCAACGGAATTCAGTTCAGACATGCCAATGCCTGAGTCTTTGCCTTCAATGATATTCAGTGTCCTCTAGCGTAAGACCAATTTTTTTCCTAAAGTACAGAAGAATCTTTTTTGATTCATTGTTTTTTCTTCTATCTCTCACGGTGCCCAATTCCTCCAAGGAGCTCTGTGGGATCTCTGTTGAAGCCCTCTTGAGATCATACCCTTTGTTTCTTCGACGCCGGGGAGCATTAGTTGCTGCTCCCCGAAAATATTCCTTCCTGCAAACACATCTCTCAAATCTCCGATTCAAAGTACTGGAGGTTAAATTCTCTCTGTGGATTCATGAGGACCAACTTTGAATAAACAAGTTTTCACCCTCCGGATTAATTCTAATCATCACTACAGTAAGACCAACTCTTTATTTATCCTTCTTTCCGTCATTTCCGATAAAACCTGAACTCACCATCATCATTATTTCCTTAGAGAGACCATTGCTTGGATGTTGTTCTCCAAGTGGAGGACTCCTCAGTTATTTGTCAGATTCTGTTAATAAAGACTTTGAAATGCATCTGTCTCCTGTGGTGTTCTGCATTTGGGCAAAGTTTAAAAACCCATTATTACAGTTACAGAGTCAGATCAAATGGTGTTTGAATCTTGCCATTCAGATTTTCAGAATATGGACAGATAAGAGCTGCTGGAAATCATGGATCTCTTTAAGTGTCAAAGAGTACCAACAGCTGATAACATTGAACTACTTCTTGATTATCTTGTCCACCGAAAGCTGTTTCAGGAACTTGCCTTTGTTATTGAGCAGTGAAGCACGGTGCTTTTCCCACTGAGGTCAGAGCTGGAAGGTATTATAGCTGGATATGAAAATTTCCAACCCACATTAAGAAAAGTTATACTTTCAATTGTATTCCCTTAAATCATGAATGCACACCAAACAAACATCAAATGTTTAAGTTCACTTTTCTTCAGTTCTACACGGGATCTGCTTAGTTTCTTGGAAAAACAATCAGTGTTAGCTTCAATCAACTTTAAGATATTTAGAGACGGCCAGTTGCCCACACATACAGTTGCTACTTTTAGTTGCCGGTTTATTATGCAAACTATCTTCATTTTCATCATGAAATAAACAGGGTTCTAGAAAGCAGTGTATGGAAGATGGATATAGTGTCTACAATTATTTTTCATAAAAAGTATTTCAGCTTAACTTACGTCCAAAATGTTTCCAATTTTTAACTTTAACAAATAACTTTGATTCCACAGTAAAATGTGTTTTCTCAATAGTTTGGTTTTGATAAATACAAAGATCTTGTATTGCTTATGATTTTATACTTTTAGTCATTTTACTTCAGGCAACAAAAGTAAAAAAGCAAAATGGCTGCCATTCATATAAACAAGTGATACGAGTCCCTGTTTTTCTGATGTTTTGTTTCTTTTAAGTACAATAAACACCTTTTGCAGTTTATAAGAGTGATTTATTTCAGGATTACTTAGGGTTTATAATCGGTTTAAGGATGCACACATGAAAAATAATTAGGTTTTACTGGCAATATTCAATTCCTTTTTTTTTTGTTTAATCATCAACACAATGTTAAAACTGTAAAGTAATATCGATGATAAAGACAAATTGTCAAAAAAATTGTCAAAAATCCAAAAAAAATAAAAAATAAAAAACTTCATTATTTGTCAATATATTTTTCACAAATTTTTCATGTGTCAGACTTATTTTATCGGCTCAGCATGCGTTGATCTTAATACTTTGGGGATTCCTCTTGCTTAGTTACTGAGCTTGTGAATGGCTTTGGCCCATCTTCATACTGGTGCTCAGTGTGCTGAAACAAATGGAGGTGCTCCCAGGAAATACAATGCTTAAATAAATTAAAGGAACACTTTGAAAACATATCAAATCTCAATGGGGAAATAAATCATGCTCTTTATTTATACTGATATGGACGTTTAGGAACAAAAGGATGCCACATCATTTGATGGAAATGAAAATGATATACCTACAGAGGCTGAATTCAAAGACACCCCCAAAATTACAGTGAACAAGGGATGCAGCAGGCTAGTCCATTTTGCTGAAATTTCATTGCAGAATGCAAAATGCTATTCAGTAATTTGTATGACCCCCATGCTCCTAACAACGGATGGCGTCCTGGGGGTATCTCCTCCCAGCTCTGAACCAGGGCATCACTGAGCTCCTGGACAGTCTGAGTTGCAACCTGGCGGCGTCGGATGCATCGAAACATAATGTCCCAGAGGTTTTCTATTGGATTTATGTCAGGCAAGCATGGGGGGCAATTAATGGTATCAATTCCTTCACCCTCCAAAGAACTGCCTGCATGCTCTCGCCACATGAGGCCATGCATTGTCGTGCACCAGGAGGAACGCAGGACCCACTGCACCAGCATAGGGTCTGACAATGGGTGCAAGGATTTCATCCCGATACCTAATGGCAGTCAGGGTACCGTTGTCTAGCCTGTATAGGTCTGTGTGTCACTCCATAGATATGCCTCCCCAGACCATCACTGACCCACCACTAAACCGGTCATGTTGAACGATGTTACAGGCAGCATAACATTCTCCACGGCTTCTCTAGACCCTTTCACATCTGTCACATGTGCTCAGGGTGAACCTGCTCTCATCTGTGAAAAGCACAGGGCGCCAGTGGCAGACTTGCCAATTCTGGTGTTCTGTGGTAAATGTCAATCGAGCTTCACGGTGCTTGTCAGTGAGCACAGGGCCCACTAGAGGCCGTCGGGCCCTCAGGCCACCCTCGTGAAGTGAGTTCTGATCGCTTGGTCAGAGACATTCACACCAGTGGCCTGTGGGGGTCATTTGTAGGGCTCTGGCAGTGCTCATCCTGCTCCTCCTTGCACATAGGAGCAGATACCGGTCCTGCTGATGGGTTGTAGATCTTTTACGGCGTTGTACTCCAGCCCTCCTTAAGTAACTGCTTGTCTCTTGGAATCTCCTCCATGCTCTTGAGATTGTGCTGGGAGACACAGCAAACCTTCTGGCAATGACACATTGATGTGCCATTATGGAGGAGTTGGACTGCCTGTGCAACCTCTGTAGGGTCCTGGCATTGCCTCATGCTAACAGTAGTGTCAGCGACCCTAGCCAAATGCAAAACTGGTGAAAAAAGGTCAGAAAAGATGAGGAGGGGAAAAATGTCAGTAGCCTCTAGCTGAAAAAACCATTCCTGTTTTGACATTTGTCTCATTGTTTCCCCTCTAGTGCACCTGTTGTTAATTTCATTAACACCAAGGCAGCTAAAACTGATTAACAACACCCTCTTCTACTTACCTGACCAAATCAATAACCCAGAAGTTTAATTAACTTGATGCTATATTCTGATTACAAAGTGTTCCTTTACTTTTTTGAGTAGTGTATCCAAGGACAGCTTTCTCTTATACAGAGAAATAAGATTGATTCTATTAAAAATAAGATAATTGGCACCCCTTTTAATATGATTGGTTTATCTGCAGAAGGAGAGGCAGTATCCTAGGTAGTTATAGAACCTAAACTGAGTTTTGACTACTGTGATCCAGTTGAACTCTCAGCAAAACTGCTATCTTTATCTAAGCCTTCAACTTGTATGTTAGATCCAGTTTCAACCGAGTTATTTAAGTAAGTATTCCTTCTGATTTCCACTTCCATTTTAGATATGAATGGTGTATCCCCGCTACAGGGAATTAAATCAAACCTTTACTTAAGAAACCGTCTCTTGACCCACATGACTTTGTGTATGTATACCTATTTCTAACCTCCTTTTCTTTTCTAAAATACTTGGGGAAAAAGTTGCCAAACAAGTGTGTGACCACTTGCACGGAAATGAACTTTTTGAAGAGTTTCAATCAGGTTTCAGAGCTCACTCTTGTACTGAAACAGCTCTGGTGAAAGTCAAAATTATATTCTAATGGCCTCAGATAATGGACTTGTATCTGTACTTATCCTGTTAGATCTCAGTGCTGCATTTGATACAGTTGATCATAATATTCTTTTGGAAAGGCTTGAACATTTGATAGGAATTAGGATACAGCACAAGGCTAGTTTAAATGTTATTTATCTGACAGATTTCAGTTTGTTCATGTCAATGATAAATCTTCCTCATGCTTGAGGGTTACCTGTGGAGTACCACAGGAATCGGTGCTAGGTCCAATTCTTTTTACTATATATATATGCTCCCAATTGGTAGAATTATTAGACAGCATGGGACTAATTTCCACTGTTAGGCTGATGACACTCAGCTATATCCATCTATAAACCCTGACAAATCTAACCCATTACGTAGACTGCAGGCATGTCTGATGACATAAAAACATGAATGACTTTGACTTTCTGCTTCTGAATGCGGACAAAACAAAAGTTATTGTCTTTGGAATACAGTATCTGAAAAATAAACCGTTTTGGCAGTCACTTTACTTGGATGGAATTGAATTAATCTCAGATAATAAAGTAAAAAATCTTGCCGTTATTTTCAATCAGGACCTGTAATTTAAATCCCATTTCAAAGAGCTTTTTAGAGTTTCCTTTACCGTTGATGAAATAATGATAAAAATAGATCCCTTCATAAAAAAAGCCTCCCCAACAGGCCACAGTTGGGAAACGTCCAAGATAAAGCATGTGTCACATGCAGCGGAAAGATGTCTAACATGTTCCCTCAGAGTAGTTTGCTCTCCTGCAGCTTAACTAAGCTCCCAAAACTCTAGCAATGCCAAGATGATGAAAAAAAAGCCAGTGCTCCCACTAACATCCCAAAATATCTCATATTGATGAGCCTCATTTGAAGGTTAATGACTGAACACGTCCAGTAGGAGAAACTTGATACTGTCAACTGAGACACATTAGTACCAGTTCAAGAACCAACTTAAAGAGAGATAATGGTGACCAACATCCAAGAAACATAGACAGAGAGACAATTAATCAACCTCAACATCTAGGGATTAGGATGAGAGCTAAACAGAAATGTCTTAGTTTTTAAGAAAAAAAACTGATTCAAGTTAAATATTTTTGTCCTTTTCAGGGAAAGACAAATATCAGGAACAAAAATAACTGCATCTCTAAGCCCCTCCATCTTTCTGATTCTGATGTCTCCTCATTGGCTTAGCATGTTTAGGAGTTTGGAAGTTCTGACCTTCCATCTCCAATGAACACCTCAAGTCATATCAGAACAATCACCTTCTTTGCTCCCTGCACATGTCTACCACAGTGAAATTTGACCTCTACATTGAACCCATCCCTTATCTCTGCTCTAACCACTAGGCTCCCACTTCCCCAACGTCTGTTTAGAAGTGTTGTAGTCAAGACCACACCAACCAAGACCAAGGAGTTCTGTGAAAAGGTAAAGACATTTAAGGGCCAAGACCAACACTCTCTGGGTAAGTTTTCATCCAGGATGTCCCTGTACATTACTGTGTTCATTTTTCCCTCTATCCTGATTAGTCTGCCATTTCTTTCTGCTAAAACATACCCTGTAGCCTGATGCTGCCACCAACCGACTGCAGGGATGGTACAGGCCAAGGGTCTCATCTATGGAAGTGTAGTACACAGGGGGCTTAAACCCTGACTGGGCCTTTTTTACTGATATATTTATGGCAAGGATTGTGACAAAGGTCAGACTCCAAACTTTTCCAGTTTTGGTTCCCACCTTCCTCCATTTACAAGTGATAGAAGCCAGTCATTGAGGTCTGCTGATGATTCCTACAGGGCACTTCGCTCTCAATCTGCAGATTTACTAGTGGTTCCTAGAATTTCCCCAGAAGGAAACTATCCCATCCAACTACCGACCAATAACCTGTCTCTGCACAACATGGAAACTCCTGTCAGGCATCATAGCGGCTA
>JAUZNJ010039846.1:0-10587 GCA_034780135.1 Jordanella pulchra | reverse complement strand
CTCATTTAGAAAGAAATCTGCAGAACATGCTACGACATACATATTAGTATTTAGACTAATTAATCACAAGAACCATATCAACAATAAATCACCTTTTTTTCTGCTTAATTGTTGAATAAATAATTATACGAGCACAATTGTGCATATTCGTTGTTTTTAATCCAACTCTTTGGGTTATTTTGGGGTGGGGCAGTATTTATTCTGCCAGCATGAATTGTGCAACCCTGGCACTTTTTTTTACCTTTTGTT
The DNA here is from genome assembly GCA_034780135.1 of Jordanella pulchra. Taxonomy (NCBI): domain Eukaryota; kingdom Metazoa; phylum Chordata; class Actinopteri; order Cyprinodontiformes; family Cyprinodontidae; genus Jordanella; species Jordanella pulchra. The sequence continues at coordinate 10,338 of JAUZNJ010039846.1, read as the reverse complement.
ATTAAAGTCTTTAAAATTCCACAATCACGTTTATAATCTTATGTTCGTCTCCCTGATTATTTCAATTTAAGCATGTCTATAAAGTTCAGCCCATATGTAGAATGCCAGTTTAAAGTCTTTTATGAAACCATTTCTTATTCTTAAGTATTTTTGTTGACAACTGCTAATTTACTTGAGTAAAACTATGTTTAAGTAGAGATACCATTTGTTCATTTTGGTTACCATACCTCTGGCCATTACTGTAATTTTGAAAACAAAGGCAAATAAAGACATCCCCACCCTGTAGCTCTCCACCCTTGCTACATAAAACTTCTCTCTGTTACATAATATTGGACCAACTACTGACACGTCTTCTCCATTATGCCAGAACTTAATCCCTTCCTAGAGTCTTTGGCGAGAGAGACCGCTACAGCAGAGATTATATATATATATATATATATATATATACACATCCCCACTTATTGGGAATAGTTTTCATAATTAACATTTGTGCATACTTTTATTAAAGCTTGACCATTAATGTTACAACATATTCTGCATCAGCTCAAAAAGCCTCATGGACAACGGGAATGTTAATGCACGATTTGGTGACCAGAATTATTGTGCAACTGGTATTATTACATTATTTGTTGCAACACCAGTGTGTAACCACCTTTAAAAATGTAGCATTTAAAGCCTTAAATGTTCAGACTGATAAAATTAGAGCAAAAATGTCATTGCTGTTGGTAATACTACAAATGCACTACTCAAAAAATAAAGCAAACATGTACACAACACACCATAACTTCGATTAACTTAACCTTCAGTGAACTCAAACTGTCCACTTAGGAACCAACACTGATTGACAATCATTTTTACAGGTTCTTTTGTAAATTGAATAAATAGGTGGAAATTATTGGCAATTAGCGAGACAGTCATTAAAGAAGTTGTTCTGCAGGTGGGGACCACTTCTCAGTACCTATGCTTCCTTATTGATGTTTTGGTCACTTTTAAATGTTGGTGGTCCTTTCACACTAGTGGTAGCATAAGACTGACTCTACAGCCCACACAAGCGGCTTATCCAGGATGGCACATCAATACGAGCTTTGGCAAGAAGGATTGCTGTATCTGTCTACGTAGTGACCAGAGACTTCAGGCTCTACCAGGAGACAGGCCAGTACACCAGGAGACATGAAGGAGGCTGAAGGAAGGCAACAACCCAGCAGCAGGACTGCTACCTCCGCCTTTGTCCAAGGTGGAACAGGAGGAGCACTGCAGGAGCTCCATCAGGCCACAGATGTGCATGTGTCTGCACAAACTGTTAGAAAGTGACTCCATTAGGATGGAATGAGGGGCCGACATCCACAGACGGGGGTTGTGCTCATATCCCAACACTGTGCAGGAGGCTTGGCATTTGCCAGAGAATGCTAGTATTGGCAAAGTAGCCACTGGTGCACTGTGCTCTTCACAGATGAAACAAGGTTCAAATTGAGCCCATGTGACAGACGAGACAGACTCTGGAGAAACCATGAAGAGCCATCTGCTGCCTGCAACATCCTTGACTGTTTTTGTAAAGGGTCAGTAATGGTGTGGGATGACATGTCTTTGGACGACATCACAGCCCTCCATGTGCTCACCAGAGGTAGCATGATTGCCACTAGGTACTGAGGTGAGATCCTCAGACATCTCGTGAGACCACATACTAGTGCAGTTAGCCCTAGGTTCCTCCTAATGCAGGACAATGCTAGACCTCATGTGGTTAGAATGTGTCAGCAGTTCCTTCAAGATGAAGGCAGAGAACCTATGGACTGGACCGCCCCCAGACCTGAATCTAATACAGCACATCTGGAACATCATGTCTCGATCCATCCACCAATATGATGTTGCACCACAGACTGTCAAGGAGTACGCGGATGCTTTAGGCCAGGTCTGGGAGGAGATCCCTCAGGAGACCATACACCAACTCATCAGGAGCATGCCCAGGCATTGTAGGGGGTGATACAGCCATGTGAAGGACACACACAATTTTGAGTGTCATTCTGACCAGTTTTTATATCAATGCTGGATCAGGCTGCAGTGCGTTTTTACGGTTTAAATTAATGTGCAACTCTAAATGAATTCCTTTGATGTTTTTTGTGTGATTTTGTTGTCAGCAAAATTTACTTTGTGCAGAACAAAGTATTCAATGAGAATCTCTCATTCTTTCAATTCTAGGACAGGTTATTGAGTCCATTTATTGATTTTTCAGCAGTGTATATTGTATTGCTTTGAAAATTATTCTTCAGTTCTTCAACAATGACAAATCAGCTGTGTATCGTTTAGTTACGACTTCGTATCAGTGTCTAGCGAAACTATTTTGCCATTTTAAGAGAGTAAAGACACTAAATCTAATTTAATCAATCAGATAATCAAAGTATGCCTAAATTTATTGTTTTATAAAGGTTAAACACAAACTATATGACTAGCTCACTTCAACTACTAACTGTAGTCTTTACCTAATGTACCTAATCTGATCTTGCAGGTCTTTAATAGTTAATTCCTCACAAATAACAGAGAAAAGAGGAAAAGGAAGAAACTAAAAAAAAAAGTTTCTTACCAAATAAAATTGAATGAAAAGTGTAAAAAGAGGCGAAATGTACTGAAATTTTAAAAGAAAGAAAAGTGATGGTCGAAAGGGAATTTAAAGCAAGAAATGACGGGCAGAGAGGAACCAATGGGGATGTAGGATCGGTGTCCAGGGAATAGAGCGATTGACAGAGTGAAGGCCTGAATGACATGGGGCATGAAGGAGAGACCAGGTGGAGACGGTGAAAAGAAAGAGAAAAAGTCAGGAAAAAATACACTGGATGTGTCTAAGTAAATCCTCACACGATCACAACAGGCCTCCAAAAAAAAGAGTATCCATGACAGCTCATTGGAGATGTTAAAAAACCTGCTAAATTATTGATATGGAAAAACACTAAAGGTCAGCGAGTACCCCGAAGTTCCAGAGATAAACACAACAAACTTGAAACAAAGAGGTGACAAGCAGTCTCACCACATCACTATCACATCCCCTATTTTTGTTGAAAATGCCTCTAAGGAATCCAAACACAGCTACAGACAATAAATAAAAAACACCATTGCCTCATATATCCGGGTGTTTTTTTCTTTGCATGGCAGCAGAAGAACCTGGGAGATGATAAAAACATCTGATGGGGTGTGTTCGTCGCTGCGTCTCTTGTTGCAGAGCGGCGACTGTTATTAAAAACTACACAGCAATATCAGAACTGTCAGTCATCTCTTAGAAGAAAGGCTGAGCTACACGTAGCTGGTCCTGCAGGAGCTTAGTGAATATCAAGTTACTGCCAGGGCGTTAAACCCACATCCAGGTGATGAAACGGTCCATAATAATTGGTTGATTGCATTCAGAGTTGTTACTTTGAGAAAAGGTACAAGGTAAAAACGACAGTTAAGTTGAAAAAGAAAACTTTAAAAATGTCATATCAATTAGTAAAGAAAACATAAAAATGATTTCTAGAAGTAGTATCTAGAGATCAGACATTTGTCACTTTTTATGAGTTAAAACAAGATGTTCTTCATCAGACTAAAAGTAGAAATGTAGACTCATTGGTAGTTTGCCTCAAGTCAAACTGTTTATGACACCAGAAGTGGTTTTACAGTAAAATGCACCAACAGTCTGGACTAAACTGTTTTCTGTGGAAGGCTGAGCTACAGATAGCAGCCCCCTGCTGAGAGAATCACTTTATTGCTGATAGCCTGTATGTATCTAAAGCCAGCCTTAAGGTGGAGGGGAATCACTTTCCGCATCCTGAACTGGCTCTTTCATTTCTGACTCCAGAGTTTATTGCCACAGCAACAGGCTCGTCTCCTGTGGTAACACGTTTTTCCAAGTCCCTTGTAAAGTGACGGACGTCTCTCACTGGTGTCAGAGAAATTAGATTTGTGCTGCTGGTGAAAGACAGAAAAGAATGGTGACAGTTACATATATTCAACAGTGATGATGATGTCTGACTCCTAATTCAGTGTTTTGTTTTTTCACCCAGCTCTCATTTCAGGGCAGTTATCAGTTATTTAAAAAAGCAACTATTAATACACTCTTGGCTTCATCTTAACTGCAGCTGAACTCCACAAAACTGGAGACTTTCTTTATGTACAAACACTGTGTGACGCTCAGAGTCGATTTATGGTGATGCATCAAGCTTCTGAAACAGCTGTGTGATATTAAAATATGCCAAAAAATAAAAATAAAAATCATGATTTACCTCCGATTATAAAAAAAACATCACTCCAAACTCGCCATCCTTAGTTTTATCTTATCCTGGCAAAACAGCTACATTTGTCTTTCAGTGCGACCAACCGCTGAATGAAATGCATGCTATATTTCCCCACAGTCTTTCCATCTAGTTATTTTGAACTGAGTCTAGCTGTCTGCACAAGCTTCTTTTGTGTTGGGAGCTTTCAACATGACTCATCGTAAAACCAGAAGACACTGAAGAAGAGTCATGCAGTAATAGATAGATTGGACCAGGAACTGTCAAACTAGGCCATCGAAGCGTTAGGTTCAAGTCCAGCACTCAATAAGGTTTGAATTAAATGCAGAAAGGTGGTAGAAAAAAACTCCAGAGTAAAAAAGAAACGGAAACATACTGATATCTCAAAAATACAATTATACATGTGTCACTGCAATTATATTTAAAGAAAAAAACACTGTGGTTCTATGCCGCATTATGCAGATAACTAATGGACGGGGAAAGAATAACACGCTGGTATAAGATGTGCAAGAGTTTTGAGTGACCACCATGGCTGGGGACACTGTTTAAAACTACAACTGACTAGAGATGCTTAGGGAGGGTAAAATTACCCAGAGGTTTATGCATTTAGTGTTAAATTTGCATATTAACATCAAAAAACAAAACAAACAGTTGAAGCTGAATATGTAAAGACTGTGTTAAAATCTATGGTAAAACGAGCCCTGGACTAACATGGGCTGAAAGCCCACTGAGAGCAGGAAGCCATTACTTTAAAGGTAAAAGCCAGATTACAGTTTGTAAATGCATGGTGCTTCAAAGACCTTTATTTAGGAAAATGTCATGTTTTTTGATTAAACTAAACTTAAGCAATAAGCCTGAGAATACTTTCCTATGATAAAAAAAAAGAAAAAAAAAATTGAAGCTACAGTGTTATTTTTAGTGAAATTAACCGCTTCTCCCTCTCCTACAATATACAAGCCAAACAAAATGGCTTCGCAACATCTGCATCACCTCAAGGGATGAGGTTTGTATAGTATTTTATTAGTCTGCATAGGATATAGATTTTATATAGGCCTAAGATAGAGAAAATACCCATCATTTGTTCCACATCGTCATGTTTTAGTGAGCTGCTTAACATAGAGATATAAACAATCCAAGTAATTGTAGTTGTTTAGCTTGATAGCAAGATTGTGTTGGTCGGAACCGTATATATTCCCTGTTTACAGGGTCTAAGTTTTGAATGTGGGATGAGTGTTATAAGAAGAGAAAGAACGAGAGAAAGGGGGCGAGGAAGAGGGGAAAGAGGTGCAGTGGGCCTGCAGCCAGGGCCAGGCGAAGGAAACGCACTAAAGGGATCACAGGAGCCAAGGAGGCAAGAGTAAGCGGGGTACATATCTAAACAAATATTTTGGTGAATACATGCTATAAATAAACCTAATTCAACCTGTTTTATTTACCGCTCTGAGCGGTACATGGGGTAATGTTACTACTGTCAGTATTAGAGAAGTAATCACTGAGTAATGTCAGGAATGTTGCTGAATATTATAAATGCTGGAGAGCAACAGTATTCTACGGCATTTTGCCTCCATCTTTTGTTCACAACCCCTCAGTTAATCCCTCTTTACTTGCCGCAGTCCCATTTTAGCGTAATGGTGATCTCGCTCTAGTCACTAGTTGGTCAGCTCAGCGCTGCTGTAGCACAAAGATGTCTGCGTCCATAAATGCGAGACCTGCTACTGTAAGTATGAATATGATTCTTAAGGCAACGCAAATGAAGATTGAGCCTCTCAGTTCAAAGATTATGATTAATAACATATTCGTATATCATATCTGACATTATTAGCGGTAAATCTCAGTAATTATTACAATTCGGCAGGTTTAAATCAACAGGACTGATATCATACTGCCAAGCAGTTAAAACTGTCCAAGCAAGGCTTCCTATAAAGCTTCACTAAAAGGCAATGTTACTATAATAAACACACTGCATGCAAATATTTTGAAAAGCATTAAAAAAATCCCAAGTATTCTGTGACTTTGCAAAAATAAATACTTTTGGAGAACCCAAGAAATAAAACAAGAAACAATTAGACTGATTTAATGTCAGGGAAGGAAAATCAAAGTGGAGCAAATATCTGAGTTCAACTACATGAAAGCAGAATACATCCCACATAAAACATTTCTTTTTTTCCCTTTACTGAATGTTTAAAGAACGTCCAGTTAATGTGAGACAGGGATGGTGTGAAACCTTAGAAACTGGTTCTGGATAAATACTGAAGACATCTGGTCTGGTAACTTGCATAAAATGTAAGCATAACATAACTAAGATGTGTTCATGTAAGAGGATGGGAGCCGAATGAAAGTGAGACCTTCACGCTATTCTCTACCCCAGTGACCTTTCAAACAGCATCACCTTCTCTTCAAAAAAGGTCTGATTTGTTTGGAAAATATCTAGAATGCACTTACACGTCCTTCCCACTTCTGAGCATCTGTGAGATGAATAAATCAAATCCAGTGGATCCAAGGCTGAACCTAGAGCTCTTAGGAGCTAATGCAATGACTTGTTCTGCTATTTGGGCACATTTGGAGGATTTGAAAAGTCCCAATCTTGACAGATTAGACCTGTTCATATCATTGCAAAGTGTGCTTCGTTGATATATTTAAACTTTGGCTAGAGTAAGAATGGACCAGGGTTAAATGTGACCTATTGCAGCTGATCGTCATGTTACAGAACAAAAACAAACCCCAAACCTGCCTTAATAGTACATGTCAGTTGAATCAGATGCATAAAGAAAGTGTGATCCAGACCTCACTTCTCATTAGTAAGACTATTAATCAGGAGCTTAATTACAGAGTTTGCACCAAAGGTAGCAGGGTATAGTTCCAACTTATGACTGAGGTGTGACCTTCTGCTATATCTAGTTACTCTCCTAATCAGAAAAATACTTATCTGGGATATTTGTAGGTGAAGCTCTGAAGTTTTGGTCAATCTGAAATTAACTTTGACTGTAAAATCACTGCTACCATCCTGATAAAGAATCAAAAAGTTAAGTCAATTTGCATCAAAAAAAACTGTCTTAAGGTGACTGATCCAAAATTCAAAAACAAAAATTTGTTGCACTTTCTTTTAAAGTGGGAAAACTGCTGGAAAACTCAAAAACACATAAAATATTCACCCACAAGAAGCTGCAACGTTTCCAGCAACTAAACTGTTTCCAGATAAACAAATTGACACCTGCAGATTGGTGCATGTTTGTCACAGACTTATTGAAGGGGGGTATTGCATAATTCATGGACTGCAACTGCTTCTGCATAAACACTGCGCTGTATTTGGTGCTCTGCACAGAGATGTCTGTGGCCACGATTGCATAAAGCTGAGTTATGTAGCAAAACATCAGCCCTGGTGATAGAATGGGTTATAAATAGGGCTTCTTTTTGTCCAGCAGCCTACGCAGGTGGCTGACACCAGCATAAACTGCTGCAGGACCGGGGGGCTCATTGTGAATATTGTTAGATTATTTTTATTGTCAGAACAATTGATGCTTTTTAAGCAAAAAAATAAGAGGAGCTACAGATGTGAAAGGTAGAAAGAGGAAGGAAATTCCTTATATGGTGTGCAGAATAACAAAAGTGATTCCTCACCTTCTTGTCCTGATTTTTAATTCTCACACCCCCCCACCCCACACCCTATGCAACACAAGATTTCCATTCTCCATCACCCACTCGCTTTTCTCACTGGCACCCTTTGAATCCTCAGACTCTGTCTTCTGTACCCACATACATGTAACGCTGCTCTGTTCGCTCCGTCTATGTCTCTTTTCTCCCTGTTAGCCTCTTGTTACCATGGTTACCCCACAATGAGCCTTATACTGCTAATAAGTAGAGAGAGCAGGAGGGATGAGCAGAGCGGCAGAAGAAAACGGAAAAGGAGGAGGGAAAAATTGTTTTAAAGATTTTTTTTATTGAATAGGTGCCAATCTATTCCTGGTGCAGGAAGTTTAGATGGTAAAGTATGAGAGAGGTGCAGAGGGGAAAAAATACATCTACATACTATAAGATGAGTGGAAAATTTACATATCAATAGTTTTTTGAAAGTGTGCTAAGTTATCAAAATACAGCTTTGAACAGATTAGCTATTAATGCTCATAGAAACTTAAGTTCAACAAAGATGATATAAACAGTTAAACAACTTCCCAGCTGTTTTTTAGTGATTAATCACATTGTTCTACGTAACTTACTGTACTTTTTAAAATGTAAAACAAACAAAAACAATCCCTCTGCTGCAGTGTTGCTGTCCAGGCAGCATTTTTCTGTACATTTATTACTGATGGACATCAAAAACAAAGAGACAATTGCTCCCTGGCAAAAATAAATAAATAAGGATAAAATATTTACTTTAATAAAAAATTTTTTAAAGAAAAAAAATACTTGCTTTGAAGCTCTATTACAATTTTATTTGCATATGAAATATGGCTCTAAGCTCAGGGCACCTTTCAGTTTTGGGTTGGAACCAATGCTTGGAGAAACCAAACCTATTTCAGTTGTGCTCTAGATAAGCTCACGTGCACATCTGAATATTACTGTATGCTCTTAATTTGCTCTGAGAAAATAAGGTGGTGAACTGCAAGTGGTGTATGGACTTGATAAAGGATGAATTCTCTATTTTAACACAATCTGATCAAATCATCTGTTATGTAAAAAAAAAAAAAAGAAGAATTTATTTTTCTATGAACAGTCGATCTACTGTTGGGGATCTTGGATGCAGAATCATGGTCAGTGAACACAACCAAATACGGAGTTTATAGAAAAGCCTAGTTTAGAAAAGAAATGAATCACAAAGTTCACTTAAAGTCACAATCAAAATTAAAAGGCTTCAGAAAGCAAGTTTTTAAGATTGATCCCAAAAGACAAATCTGCATTTCATCCTTTTTATGAAAGGTAAACATTTTATTTGACTAATTTTAATTAACTGATGTCCCAACAGAGCTGAACTAGTTTGTTTCCAGTTTGTTCCAATAAAGCCCAACGTCGACCATGACTTTTAATGTCGATCTTTTCTCCCATTTCCTCGGAGGATGATTAAGAGATGGAGGTTTTCCAGATGGAAATACCCAAAAATCTTTTGATTGCCGACAGTTTTAATAAAAGACAGACTGGTGGATGAAACGAGCTGTAAGGATGGACGAACTTACAGAGAATTAAATATAACGAATAGATGAATGAACTAAACAAAATTAACAGTAGATGAATTGGGTTTTTTTTTGGTTAGGAAAAATGCAGATTAATTAACAATATGGAAATGCATCAGAATTAATGAAAAGGCAATTTTTCATCTACTGACAATTAGTGCAGGTGTTTTATATTACAGGCTGCTTGCTACCAAGGTGGATGTCAAGTTGGACCATTAAATCATAGCAAACTAAGCTATAAAGGTTCATTGTATTTCTTTGGTTTCAGTGCAAATAATTCATACTATATAGATACTATATTCCTTTAACACAGTCATGAGGTGCAAATAAGAACAAAGGGTTTCTTACAAAAAATAACTACATTCTGTTTCCACTTTTTGATAGTTTTTGGATTGATGAGGTTGTGAAGACAAGCAGAAAACAGGGAAGTGTGTCACTAAAAAAACAAAAACAGCAGAAGGTGCATTGCTGCCATCTGCTGTCTGGGCTGTCCCAGTGGCGTGACTTGCCTTCTACTTGAACTAAAATAGCGCAGCCTGAGTGCATAGGAAAAAAGGAACAGACAAATTCAAGTCTTTCAGAAATTGTAACTTTAAATCCCCCCTGCAGGCTAGATCCAACCATCTCTCAGGTTGCATCTGTCCACCGCTGCGTTAGACTGATAATAGATGAACAGATGTGAGCATTGATGGATGAACTGACAGAAGGAAGGCTTGACGAGGGACAGATTAAAGGTTAGATTTTGGAAGAAAATACTTCCTATTTTAAACCTTTTCAGACCCTGCAACAAAGTAAAGACAATAGTGAGTTTTTATGTACAGGTGCTGGTCATAAAATTAGAATACCATGAAAAAGTAGATTTCAGTAATTCCATTCAAAAGGTGTAACTTGTACATTATATTTATTCATTGCACACAGAC
>JAUZNJ010039845.1:0-10587 GCA_034780135.1 Jordanella pulchra | reverse complement strand
AGATAGATAGATAGATAGATAGATAGATAGATAGATAGATAGATAGATAGATAGATAGATAGATAGATAGATATTTGAAGGCCCTGTTATATAAATACATTGGATGGCCCTTTTTTAAAATTTTGATATGTATATGTTTTTTTTTTCTAGAGGAAGTTGAGAAACAGTTCTTCCAAGGTCTTTAAATAAGGTCAAAAGAATTTAAAGTATGCAGTCCCGTTCAGCTCTATCTTGACCACTGTGTGAAGTGTAGTTATGCAGAGTATTAGACACACCAACCCACCAATAACTGCAGGACTTTATTTTAGGTCATTTACATTCAAAAAATTAGGAATAGCTACAATCTTTCCATGAATTCATTGTACTCTCTACACCCATACCAGTAAAATTAACAAAATTGACATGCAAAAAAAAAGAGAAGATTTTGACCTGTTTGGCTGTAATTTTTACTGTATTGTATAAGTATAGTATTATATATCTTTGTTAATTAATAAACTTCCCTCTTCTACTCCACATTTCGTTTCATTAACTCCTCTGACTCATTTGTCTTTCTCCAACAGTGCTTCTGTAAGTATGCAGTACAAGCTCATTGGTTCTCTTTGTTCTACACTTGATTCTTGTGTCGACTGTGAGTTAATCTCTCAATTACTCTGTCCATCACACTGCCTATTACCTCCTGCAATCAATTACCTGCTCTGCCTTTGATTCCTTTTGTAAGTTTACAGTAGTTGCCACTAAATACTTAGTTACTGTGCTAAACTTTGTTTTGTGTCCAAGATTCCAATAGCTTGACAGCCTTCATAACTAGATATAAATAAATAATGCATAATAAAATGTGTTGGTAACACTTTACAATAACCATCAAATCCTTCATTTATAAATAGTAAAGAGACAATTTATTAATGATTAACAGATAGTTTATTAATGTTTAATTCAACCTTTTACAAAAGATAAATGGATCATCTATTACGATATTTAACCCACTGATGTTAGTTTAGGGTAAGGGTATGTAACATGACAGGGCAATTTACATAAATACTAAAGGCTAGGTTCACGTCATAAGTCAACTGATGTTAGGGTTAGGGCTAAAATAACATGACAGGACAACATAAACCAAAGTCACATTAGGGTTAGGCAAGAGGTCCAACAATGTTAGGGTTATATATCTGTAAAGGTTCTCTGTAAGTTTAGGAAACTGGATGTAAAGTTTTCTAGAAGACATTTCACCTCTCATCCAAGAAGCTTCTTCAGTTCTAACTGATGCAGGAGAAGACAGGGATAAATATACTGTAGGTGTGACCAAAAATTAGGGGAAATATAGCCCTAATATATATTGCAATCCCATAGGTAAAACGTTATCAGCCAATGTATGCAATATATATTTATTGGGCTAGAATACGCCAAAAGACACAGAATGTGTGATAAGCCAAAAGGTCTCTTAATCGAAATCCAAAACTCTCAGTTAGACATGCACCGGTCAGGATTTTGAGAGCCAAGTGCCGATCACCAATCACAAAACTCACTATCTACCGATCACAGCATCAAATCCATAAATTCTCATTGCAGTCTTGTGTACATTTACATTATACTATTAGGTATCAAAATTAAAGGAAATGAGAAAGTGAACCTACCCTTGTGTTTTAGTGAAGGAGAGAGTGGTCACAAGCTCTTTTAAATTAAAATGGCAGAGAGAGAAAATAATGTTTACAAAGGATGAAGCGGGAATGCTCTTAGAAGTTTTTTAGGTGCATTTTAAAAACGCTGTTTTAAATTATCCCTAGAAGGACTTTTTTGTGGTCCTATCTCAAGGGGAGACACCGACCATCAGTCACCTTCTCTCTCTGTTCCACCGCTGTGTCTGCCCGCAAGCTCCTCTGATCTCCTGCTGTCATTCTTCAAGCTCCAGCAGTCAGCCTCTAGAGGTTAGCCCCAGCCAACCGTAGCCTCCCCCTGCTCATTCTGCCTGGCAGGACTCTGACTAAAACAATCATTCACCAAGCGCAGGAGAAAGATCCATATCCACTCAGAAAAGAAATCATCAACAACAGAACAACTAACTCTTTATAAGTGTGTTCTTCGTAATGTTTTGCCAATCATGGCTGATCACGTGAAACTCGACCAATTTCCGAGCACTGTCGATTGGCCTGTGCAAGTGTAATGCTAATTATTTATCTACTCCTGCACAGAAATTTTGGATATTTGCAATTAAATAACACAGAAACAGCCTGCTCAGTAAACATTATTTTTCTTGCTAATCTTGAGATAAAAACGTGGAGCGCTAATAGTGTAGTGTGTAGTAGTATGGGTAATGGTGTTTCTAAAAAAGAGGTATTTGAATAAATGGTCTTTAGCCAGTGCTGAAATCAACTGTCTACATCATGCTCACACCTAAGGGCCTTTATTACAGAGACCAATTCTTGTTTTTTGGAAGCACCTAAAATCTGTGTTCTTCATTATGACAGGCCAATCGTTGCCAATCACGTGAAAATCGGCTGATTTCCGAGCATCGTCGATTGACCAGGAAAAAATAGTGTTCACTGAGCAGGCTGTCCTTGTATTATTTAATCACACTCACACCTAAGGGCATTTATTACACAGAACGAGTCCTGTTTTTTGGAGGCAAGTGAAAAGAATCTGTGAAGAACCAGTACAGGATAACGAAGAACGCAGAAACTATGCAGAAAGACCTCAGGCCAGGATTCAAATCAAGGGCCTTCTGAACAGCTACTGTGCAGATGGCTCCAAACTATGAATCAATGGAGCCTATTTAGTCATCCTACTGACAGCTAACAATACTCTCATGGTCACCCTGAGCAAAATAGGAATGTTTTCAGCATCAAAGAACATTAAGGTAAATACTACTGCTTAAGTGGCTAAAGCAGATGTAAAAAAAACATTTACTTTCACATTTATCACATCTAAACATGAACATGTGGTTAAGACACTACCAGCAGAGGGCAACAAGGAAACTGTAGGTCCACAGGATCAGGGCAGTGAGGTTTACAAGGTCTGTCTATTAGGAAAAACAGGGAGAGGAAGACAAAGTTGAAGGGAAGAGGCAGAATGTGTGTGGGAGAGAAAAAAACACTAAACAGAAGGTGAGGCGAGACAACTGAGTGGGGGGCCATGAGACTCAGAAGTACTCAGAAAGTGTGTTTGTGTGTGAGTGAGTGAGTGAGTGAACAGGAAGCTTATGTGAGATCTTGCATAAGCACAGGTGTCAGCAGGTGCATGCTAGCACTAACACAAAGCTGTGCATTGGCATCTGTGTGTTTCTGTGTGTTTGTGGGTGTGTGTGTGTGCAAATTTGTGTGCCTGAAGACAACCTGCACCCTCATTACCCTGTTTCCTCCAGTCCAGTGCTAATGAGGAACCTCACCATCACTGTTATAATCAAGGTCAAGCCTAGGCCAAAACACAGACACAAACACACACAAGTGTGCAGGGTCTGAAGAAACTCAACCTGCATGCAAATGTGCATGCATAACCAAAATCAGCAATTTATTTTGCCTAACCTAAAGAGGAAATCAAGACATTAGATGTAGGGTAGGGCAGGATATATGAGCGTAACATTTTGAATGGAAAATAATAAAATGGAAAGGACTTCATATTGTCATGCATTATTCCCATCTTCTTTGGGTAATATGCAAATGAAGAAGACTGATTAAAGAAAGAGTAAAATTGAAAAAATCAAATAGACAAAAAAAGAGATGAAGGACCAAGGAATAAAAGAGTAGTAAAAAGGGGTGTGATACAAAAGGGGGATAAAGCTTGAGAGCCTGATGGTTGGGATGGATTGTGTTGGTAAAAGAGAATTAAATTACATGAACAAGACTTAGCTCTTTAAGACCAGTGTGACACTGAAGCAGCGGGCTGCTGCTGTCATAGCACAAGGTAGAAGGGAAGTCTAGAGGGTGATAGATAGAGAAAAAAAAACGAAAATAGTAAATGGAGAGGTTAGTGTTGGGAACTCCAACAAAGAAAGAAAGATTGACCAAGGGCCTGAGAAGATGTCTGTGGAGCATAAACCCACAGTATCGTCATGCCCTGTGTCCACTTTTTAACGTGCATTTTATAAAATGAACTACTTTGTATTGGTTCCTCCCACTGTAGCTTTAATAAAACAGAGCACGTTTCTCCACCACAAACATGATAATCCAAACTTAATTAAACCATGATATGAGTTTATTGATAGATATATTTTAGAACCCGATAAGAATTTTTTTCTTGAGTTATAGCTCTTTTAAGAAGACTGTCATGGCATACTTTTTACTTCTATTAAAAAGTTTGAATAATTAAAAAAATCAATTTTAGCAAAGGCAAATAATACTTTGCCAACCAAAAAATAAGGAACACAGAGATGTAAACTGGGCTGTATGGTGTTGCAGTGGTTAGCACTGTTGCCTTGCAGGAAGAAGGTTCTGGGTTCAGTCCTGGGGTCTTTCTGCATGGAGTTTGCATGTTCTCCCCGTGCATGCGTGGATTCTCTCCGGGTACGCCAGCTTCCTCCCACAGCCAAAAAACATGCTGTTAGGTTAATTGGCATCTCTCAATTGTCCCTAGGTGTGAATGTGTGTGTGTTTGGTTGTACGTTTTTGTGTGTCCTGCGACAGACTGGTGTCCTGTCCTGGGTGTACCCCGCCTTACGCCCATAGTCTGCTGGAGATAGGCACCGTCCCAACTGCGACCCTGACGGATAAAGCGGGAGAAGATGGATGGATGGGTATGTAAACGTTCAAGCTAACTACTTATGCTTGATGAAATAAGATACAAACGCAAGAATAACAATTTCATTTTGCAATTTTCAGCTAAAGACTAAGTCTGTTTAAAGCAGGTTTTTGTATCTGTGTTTTTTCTCTGTGCGTGTGGAACTGTGTGTTAAGTGTTCCAGCCTAAAGAGAGAGAACACCAATAAGATCTGCCTCCAGATCGATCAGACTCAGACTGTGCATGAGTTGACAGACCGAGCTAGTTGTTCTTTTGATTGATCCACCTTCTGTATTATGTGGGAGTGCATAAGCATTCATGCCTCTGTGTATAAAAGACAGAAACTAACACAGTATAACATTTTTTTACAACTCATGTCAAGTTCTTTCTTACACCAAGAAACCACCCTCTGACTTTTGATCAGAAACTCCAGACGCAGTAAAGAAAAAAAAAAAAAAAACGAGTCAGGCTTTTTACCTGACCTCTTATAATGTAACTTATGCCATCTGCTATGAAGGCTGAGCTCTCAACATACCAGTCTTGCATAAAAATGTTTAAACAAGATTCAATGTAAATATTTTAGAGGTGAAACTGACAAGAGAACAGTGAGCATGTGAGAACCTGCTATGTTTTTGAAATATGCAAAACCCTTAGTGTAAAACAATCAACTGCTTTAATGCTGCTTGTGAAGTTCTAATTTAGTGAGGAATTTTTGTTTTAAATTAAAGCAAACTTAATTTCTCATGTATGTTTTACAAACTTGCCAACACAGATCCCTGAATAGATAGACAGCTTTCACAGCAAGGGGATGGTTATTAGTCAGCACCACAATCTGACAGAACATTTTCACACCTTATGAAATGAAACAGGTAAAAAAACCAGATGTTGTCTTAAACAAGGCCAACACAATGTAGAATTGAAGCTTATCAAATACAAAATATCTCTGATTCAGAAAGGGTTCTAGCTTTCTATGGTCCCTAAATAGTTTAGATTTATAAATTCAAAACTTTTTTAGACTGAGCATTGAAGACTGTTCTTTGCTTTAAATTTATTTGAAAAAAAAGACTAAAATTCGGTGTTAGTTAATAGCAGTAATTTTACATCAGCCATATTCTAAATAGGGGGGTGTTTCTGCTGCTCTTGGTGAGCTGTATGGCGTTCACTTCCTGTTTGGATTGCTGACTTGCATTCTGAGGTGCTGCTCAGGCTATCTCCATCAAACCTAAGTTCTCTTTTCTGTGATATCTCTACATTACTCTAACAGTCCAGAAGCACTTTTAAACACAGCTTCTAGTGTTGCACTTTTCTACTGAGCACTTGTTTTGTTCACACGGTTTTTGATTTACACCATAATGAACTTTTGGAAGAGGTTTAATCAGTTTATCATCACACTGAAACAGCTCTGGGGAAAGTCACTAATGATATTCTCATGGCCTTAGATAATGGACTTGTATCTGGACTTGTATCTGTACTTGTCCTGTTAGATCTCAGTGCTGCGTTTGATACAGTTGTCATAGTATTCTTTTGGAATTAAGGAAACATCTCTCGGCTGGTTTAAATCTTATTTATCCGACAGATTTCAGTTTTTTCATGTCAATTATAAATCTTCCACATGCTCCAGGGTTTCCTGTGGAGTGCCACAGGGATCAGTGCTAGGACCAATTCTCTTTACTTATATATGCACCCAGTTGGTAGAATTATTAGACAGCATGGGATGAATTTCCACAGCTATGCTATATCTGTCTATAAATCCTGACAAAACTAACCCATTACATCGACTGCATGCATGTCTTGAGGACATAAAAGCCTGGATGACTCTTAACTTTCTGCTTCTGAATGCTGACTAAACAGAAATTACTGTCTTTGGACCAGAGTTTCTGAAAAATACACAGATTAGTCAGTCAATTCATTTGGATATAATTAAATTACTGGTGTTATTTTCAATCAGGACCTATCATTTAAATCCCATAACAAAGAGGTTTCTAGATTTTCTTTCTTTCATCTCCGGATTATGGCAAAAATTAAAAAATATATCTTCTCCAGGGGCGATGCTGAGAAACTAGTCCATGCATTTGTGGCTTCAGGGCTGAACTATTTTAAGTCTTTACTATCAGGAAGTCCACAAACTGTGGATCAAAGCCTTTAGCTGATCCAAAATGCTGCAGCTAGAGTTTTGATGAACATTAAAAAGAGATCAAATTTCTACTGTCTTAGCTTTTAATTACTGGCTTCCTGTTAAATCTAGAATAGAATTTAAAATCCTCCTTCTCACATATAAAGCCTTCAATGGCCAAGCTCCGTCTTATATTGGAGATCTGATTGTTCCTTATGTTCCTAACAGAGCACTTTGCTCTCAATCTGCAGGTTTGCTAGTGGTTCCTAGAATTTTTAAAAGTAGACTGGGAGGCAGATCTTTTAGTTATCAGGATGCTCTCCTGTGGAACCAGCTGCCAGTTTTAGTCAGTGAAGCAGACACCCTGTCTACTTTAAGGCTAGGCTTAAATCTTTCCTTTTTAATAAAGCTTAGAGTTGGAGTGACTCAGGTCATCCCCAGCTGGCTCTAGAGTTATGCTGCTATAGGCTTAGACTTCTAGAGGACATAGAAACAAGTTTTCATCATTCTGCTTCGTTCTATCTCTGTTCTGCCATTCTGCAGTATTTGTTAGTTCAAACTCCAACTTTATGGTCTCTCTGTATTTTCTCATCATAGTAGCTTTGTCTGGTCAGCTCCTGTTCCTGCTGTGGTGCCATACTGGAGAGAAATGTCGTTTGGCCTGCAACCATCATCACCTTTGTTTATAGACGTTGGAGCTTGGCCTGTCTTTCAGTGTAATTGACAGTTACTTTTTATATCTCTGCTTCTTTCTGTATGTATGCTTCTGTGTCCTCGAACCCTAGTCAGCCTCGGCAGATGGCCACTCACACTGAGCCTGCTTTCTTTCTGTTAAAAGGGAGTTTTTCCTCTCCACTGTCGCAACATGCATGCTTGCTGTGAGGGATTGCTGTTGAATCAATGAGTCGATGCTATCATCCCTTAGATAGAAAACGTTAATCAGTCTGACTGTGTGATTTGATTGAATGGTCTTTGTAAAGTGCCTTGAGATGTGTTGTGAATTCATGCTATACAAATAAACTGAATGGAATTGAATTGTATGTGCAAAAACTGAAACTGGCAGATGGAACATAAGGGGACGGAATAGACTATATGAGAAAAGATAACGTAGTGCGCATGGATGGGAGGGAAGTAGTACACTAGGGTGAATGGAAGAAAAGAAGTGAAGGACATCAGTACAAAATGAAAATGGACGAGAGGATACACATGATGAAGAAAAGCAATCAAGGATGGAAAGATGGGAAGACAGGTAGAGAAAAGAAAGGATAGAAAGGAGAGGAGGCAAAACTTAACGATAGAAGGAATAAGGAAAACACCCAACCAAGGACAGAAAAAAGTACACTAGAAAAAAGTGAAGAATATTAAGAAAAGAGGAAGGATACAAGAAGGAATGGAAATCTTAGACAATGGGACAGGGAATAAACTCTGTAAACAGATAAACATTTCCATACTTCATTTTTCATTCTTTTTCAGACTTTCAAAATACTCAAAAAAAACTTTACAAGACTTTTCAGACTGCGTGGGAACACCAGGTTTTTTAATTAAAATGCAAAATGTTTGCTGTGCTTTTGTTTTAAATCAGAGTTGAAGTAAGAAGGAAATGGAGAGAATAACAGGAACACAAAAGCCAAACAGGACAGAGGACCAGAGGCAGCAGGTCAGCACTAATGGTCACTGACATGGCACTGTGGTTGGGCTTGGCGCAGGCGTCTGAACTGCTGAAATATTTACACAGCTTACAGAACGAGAGGCTCATTCACTTCAAATCAGCTGGAGCAGAGAGAGCCAGAGAGCTGGGTCATTCTTCCACCTCTTCACTTACTGAGGTAGCAGCATGCAGTTCAAATGGATAGTATACATGAATAATGTGCCTGTGTGACTTTTTGTTTTACTTATTTAGTTTTGCCCCTGTTCGTTAGGACACTCTCTTCATTTTGTTAAAGGTTTGAAGATGAGAAAGTCAAGAGATGAGTTTACTTAAGCCCATTTTGTTCTTGTGTTTTGCGTCTTATGTTTGCATGCATTCGCGGTGTAGTCAAGCTTTTCTGCTATTCCATCTTAAAACTCCACATATAAATAAGATTTGCAGAACTTTTTTAAAAAACTTTTGGCTTATAGTTGTTTTTTTTCATTTCTCTTTATAAACCCAGACATGATGTAGGACGCAAAACAAAATGAAACAAGTCCAAATGTACTTTATTTCCAATATTTGTACAACTTGACCCCCTCTCTCCAAATGAGCTAAGCATGTATAAGATTCATTTTCTTTACACAGTAATCATGTGTCACCTTGCAAGCAGGCAAGCCGACGTGGGTGTGTGAAAGTAAACCACTGAAGCGCCAAGGAGCAGTTTTTGCAGAGTGCATGCTCGTCAGCATTAAAAAGAAAATACGGAGGTCAAACCAGTGGGCACCTGACACAAGCCAACTTCACTTGCTGTTACCTTGACAACAGAAGACATAAACATAACTGGAAACTATTTCAATGATAGTTAAGGTAACATTCTCATGTTTAGTCTCAAGACTGGACAGACAACTAAACAATGAAAGACAATTTTTTTTTCTTCTCTAATACTTTTCCTCTCAATATTTCAATATTTATAGCAATTTGGAAAATCGAAGTTAGTTTAAATAATGCGGTACTATTTTAGTAATGCTGGCTGTGCAAACTAAAATTTATTTTTAAAGTCAAATGTCAAGCTGTAATCATTTTGTCTTTCCTTTTAACATAGTTTTAAAGTGAGTTCTCTAACATGAGATGTGACTGTTTATATATTTTTTATTTTAAATCTTAAAGAGAAATGGGAGCATCTGTATTTAGAACCAGTATTTGTGGCTTAGAATCAATCTGAAATCAATCCATAAACTGAGGGGTGGGTTTATTATTGAACTGACATTTTTGAAATATTCAACTAAAGTTATAAAATTGTGATAATATATATTTTTTTGTTTTTCTCATTGTATTTCAGTGCAGGTAAAAAAAAAACTTCAAGCAACGGCCAGTGTCATATTTGTGACTAGTTTTCAAAACAGAGGGATCTAGACATATTTTGAGAGCAAACATATCACATATGTGTTACAGAGTTCACTCGGGTCAACGGAGTCTACATTTTCTAAGATGTATATCCACGCACACCAGTTTACAGTCAATCTGTCTATCAAGAACATTCTTGATCTTGGCCTTTAGATCAAATTCGAACAGTGGTGGCCTTGGTCGGGGACATGCTAGACTTAGAGTATTTTTTTAAGACCACGACGAAAACCTAAACAACAAACCTTAAACTTAGGGGTAAAGACCTGGATTCATTTAAATGCATCGAAAGGCAGACAATAAGGTATTTTACTCTGAAAGTTTCAATGGAGTCACCTTTGCCCCGACAGACAGACAGAAAGAAACTGCTTTAACATGCCTGTTCTTGATAGCTGTGCTAATTACAGTCTTTCCAGGCAAAGCTGCATGAGATCGTCCATTATCCTTGTCCCTACTAGCCTCTTCCTCCCCTTCTCTCCCACTCTTCCTGTCTCCCTCCCTTCCCTTATCCTGTTCTTTCTCTTACTTTTCTTTTTAATTACCTGATGTCTCCTCTTCTGGCCCTGACGCCAATAGAGATGTGAGCAGCAGTGCTTGCCCTTAGCCGTCTGTGCACCCAATCATGGAGTGCACCACAGTCTATGTATAGAGTCAACGTTTCTACGTGCTTTTATAAATATAAAAAAATCTGTTAAAAATCTTATCTAATCCTCTTTATTTCACTACAACATATATA
>JAUZNJ010039844.1:0-10587 GCA_034780135.1 Jordanella pulchra | reverse complement strand
CCTTGTTGATGGCTGTGGCGGTGTACCAGGCGCTGTCTGAGCCGGCAGCTGATGGGATCTGGAATTTGGCTTCTCCTCTGGTTCCTTCAATCCTAAAACATTAGAGTTTTGCAGTTTAAGATACAAAGCAGCTAAAAGTTCCCTGTCTATGAAAAATAGAGAACAAAATGAACTATAAAAAAAAAAAATATGCTGTGGATTTCCCAGAACCTCAACGTTTAGCCATTGAGTTACTCTGAACACGAACTTACTTAACATTGGGATGCTTGTGTGGGCTGATGATGTCACTGTTCTTCAGCCAGACAATGTCAGGCAGTGGGTTTCCAATGGCTCTAACAGCCAGTTCAACCAGAGTACCTTCCTTCACACTGATGTTCCTCAGTTTCTCAGTAAACTGTGGACGCACCAGGGTTTCCTTAGCTGAATCACACAGAAAGCTGAGATCAGAAAGTGCCCCAAAGCCTGGTGACAGAGGATGCAGAGCTGAATGAAATGGTAACAATGAGGTAAACCTACCATCCACTGTGAGGTTGACAGAGATCGATGAACGGCCGGCTCTGTTCTGGGCCACCACGGTCCATTCTCCAGAGTCATGAGGCATGGCTGGGACAATGATCAGGGACTGAGTCCCATCCTCTTTAACCACAATCTTATGGGTGTGGTCACTGACTATTTGTTGTCCTGAGAAGCCAAAGAAAAACAGGTGGAAACCGTGTTTAGCAACAAACAACCTTTGTTCAATAGCAGCTTTCATGAGGTTTTCTTCAGGCTGACTCACCATTGTGGAACCAGTAGGTGTCGGGCATCGGTCGGCCAACGACCTTGAGGTCGAATCTGGCAGTTTGTCCCTCAGAACATTTACACGCAGAAGGTTTCATGACAAACACGGGTTTGTAAAGTCTTTCCAGCTGTGCCTCGTCGGTCTCATCGAGTCGACGAGCAGGAGAGCGTCCGGGGGAGCGGCTGGGCGAGCGTCCGGGGGAGCGGCTCAGAGAGCGAGGAGATGTGGATCTGAGGAAGGTGGGTTTGAATGATTAGCGTCTGTAAGGCGACATGTGAAGCACTTCCTGTGAGTGATTCCTTACCTGATCCTCTGCACCGCAGGCTGTGGGGTGTACCTCTGAGGAGCAGCAGCTGATGACTCCACATAGAGCTTCCCTGAGCAGACAGCATTCCCTTTCATGTTGGTGGCGAAGGCCGTGTACACGCCTTCGTCTTCTGGTCGCACCATAGATAGGCGGAGGCTAGCTCGCCCATCCTGGAGAACCTCCATCTGGTAGCGATCCCCAGGCCTGATGCGCTGGCCGTTTTTAAACCAGGCAATCTGTCAGAAGGTTAAAAGGTCAGCTGATTGGAAGAGTACATCATATGTCTATTTGGACACATTTACAGCAACAATAACCGAGACGATGCTTCACCTTGGGAAGCGGCATTCCAGACATTTTGCAGTGGAAGGTGACGCTCATTCCCTCCATGATCCTATAGTTTTTGACGGGCGTGTCAAAGGCTGGCTGCGCCGCCTCAGTGGCGGTGGCGGTCACCATCAGCTCGCCGTCCTCGGTTACAATCTCTCTGTAGGTGATCTTCATGATCGTCAGCTCAATCTCCTGAATTATTCTTAACTCCATGGCAGACAAATGGAATTCCTGCAGGATTATTAGAGAATACAGGAAGCCTTAGTTTGAGTAAAGGGAACATCCATCAAAGCTGCTGAAACCTGCAGCTTGTACCTGTCCAGAGATGACCGTGGTCGTTGTGTCCACTGTGATCGAGGGAATGTCTCCAGGTTTGGGCTCCTGCACCGGAGCAGCCACTTCCTGTGTCTTCATGTAGGCTTCATATTCCTCTGTAAACAAAACATTTGATCCGTCTGTGATAATATTCACTGTGATCCAGCGTTTCAACCCAGGCCCTGCAGTCTCCTGCTCTTTAGGCCATGTTGACGGACGTACCTTCCTCCAAGAGACTGGTGGAGGCTGAGACTTCTCCCAGCTGATTCTTGGCAAATACAGAATACTCTCCAGCATCGTCTGCAAAGGTCATGGAGATCTCCAGCCGACACTCTCCCGTCTCCTTCTTGTAGGTAACTTTATACCTGGTGAACATAAATAGGAACTGTTGGTTCTATTCATTTACATGATTAACACTCAACATTATAATATCTGAGTTAATTAAAAATCCAACAGCATGATCAGAGAGAATGATGACATGTGACCGTTGTTGATGTTTCGTTGACCTTTGACTGAAATGTAACATGGCTGCTCTTTAGAGGGAGAATCTGATAAAAAAAACTAATGTCTCATTTTAAACAGTTTAAGATGATAAAACATATTAGACTTTATCAGTAGGAATTCAATCTCATAAATGGGTAAATTAGAGCGTTATAGTTTAATCCATTTAATACTGATGTATTTTGGCGCCATCTACAGGACTAGTTAAAACTTCAAAATGGAAAACTGCAGTTAGGATGTCACTCATTTATTTTATTTGTAATGTTTGTTTTATATTCTTTGACTATGTTAATCCTAGGCTTCTATTCTAAGGGTTCAGCCTAATTCGGGTCTCAGGTGGTGCGTTCAAAGACGTGGAAATGGTGGAAATACTTCTTTAAAGAGTCAAAAACACTCTCAGTTCTCACCTTCTCCTTTTATAGAAATAATATATTAGATCATTTTTAAATGTCGTTTATGTTCCTTAAACTGAAATGATGATTTTATATTTTCATCTGTTTTGAAAACATCATAAAGCAAAATCAAATAGAAATATGATACGTTATTTTCAGCAGCTGCTTCTAGGTTGATTTTTAAAAGACTAACAGTTTTTTCTGTAGCTAGCATGATGTTAGCAGTTCAGTCCTGTTCTAGGTGAGGCTCTAACTCCGTCTATTGAGCCTCGGCTGTTCGTGTCAGCTCTGCGTTTCCTCTACCTGTATCCGGTGGTGAGCGGCACGTCGTTCTTCTTCCACACGATGTGAGGCTTGGGGCTTCCGCCCACCTGACAATGAAACACGATGCTTCCTCCTTCCACCAGCTTCTGAACACTGGGTGTCTTTATGAAGAAGGGAGCAGCAGCGGGAGCGTCGGGCTCAGCCTCCATCATGGTCTCTTCTTTAACTTCTTCTGTAACTCTGTGAAAACATTCAGATCAGCAGAAGAAGCAGCAGCTTCACTTCTGGAGAAGCTTCCTGACTTACTGTGTCTGAGAAATGTCAACAGAAACGGCCTCCTGTCTGCTCTCGATGTCCTCAGACACTGTAGGAAGCAGAGAACAATAGCTTTCAACCAATTAAAGGAAATAAGAAACACAATCAGTTTAGAAAAAAATATAGGTTTTATTGAAATTGTACTTATTTAAAAGCTCTAAATTATTTTATGTTTCTCAATAATCCATGAAATAAATCCTTGTCCAGCAGCAGTGGAAAGCTGCAGAGGGCCTCTAGCCATCACCCTAATCTTTAACTCCCCTTTAGATCGGAGACTTGTTGATCGCGTTACACAGTGTCAACTGACCCTGGACCAGCAGGTAGCAGGAGGTGCTGATGGTTCCAGCCTCGTTGGTGGCGGTGCAAGTGAAGCGCCCGCTGTCCTCAGCAAACGCCTCACGAATCACCAGCCGAGCAAATCCGCCGGCGTAGCTGATCTGGAAATCGATGGAGCTCTCGATCTTGTAGTCCTCCCTGAACCACATGATGAGGGGGGCGGGCTGCCCGCTGATCTGACACTCCAGGGTCACCGACTCGCCCTCCGTCACATTCGTGTTCTTCAAACCCTGCAACAGAACAACACGACACCTTTAGGAAAACATCAGCTTATCTGGAAGCTGCTAACATGAGGAATGATGGGAACTGAAACACTTACAGACACCAGTGTGGGCGGGACAACAGCGCCCCCTGCAGACGGGACAGCTGCTGCTTCTGGCACCTGTGATAGAGTCACATCTGTTAAAGAGCAGCAGCAGTTAACGTCCTTTTCTAAAACATGAATACGGCGAAGCGGCACACAGGACGTGGAGGGGGAGGTTCACACCCAAGAGGTGATGAAGAAGAGAAGACAGATGAAGAAGCTGCTGGATGGGCTGGAGTTGTGAGGATGAGGTTGTCAATAGTGCTGAGAAAGAAGCTTGTTAAAGTTTTTATTAGATGAACTTTTATCGTTGGATTTTTCACAGAAATCAAGAAAACCAGACAACGACTAAGAGGAGGGACCCTGGAGGCTGCGGCGGCTCCTTCCCGTCACACAACAGGAAACCAAAGCAGCTGCTTTAAACTCTTAGTCTCAGGAGGGTGAAAGAACGGGACAGATTACTAAAAGGATCTAAAGCTGGGGGGGGGGCTTCCTTTAAAGCTGCTCTGTGGCACCAAACTGCAGAACCATCTGCTTCTTTTACACATCAGGTTTTCTTGATCTGCTCAGATCCATCTCACTAATCGGCAGCACAAACCTTGGCTCTCCAGTCCTCATAGTCTCTCTCCACGCCCACCAAGTACGTGACCCCCGTCTGTACGTGGAGAGATCTCTGAGATCTCTCAGTGGAGTCTTTGAACGGAGGCGGGATGGACTCCAGCATCTCACTGGTCCTCACCGCTTTAAGAGACGGACTGGGAGACTTGACTGGCTTGATGATCTTTCTAGAAGAGGACGAGGAAAACTCTTTCTGCAGAGATGCGATAGCGCAGCCGGCGATGGACACCTGACCAATCCAGAGAGGAGGAAAGGCCACAGCGTCATCAGAATAGACGTTTCCAGGACGCCGTCACACAGCACACCGCAGGACGTTAGTTTTATTAGAACAACAACTGGATCAAATCAGAGGGGATTTAGAAAAAGCAGGATTATTCCAGGTAGAAAAATGAAATGTTTACCGATTAATGAATTAGGTCAGGAGCCAATAGAGGAGAAAGTTAAAGGTATCCACACACCTCTAGAACCAGTGAGAAAGAGGTTTGCATCTCAGGCAAGCAGTAATAACCAAACGCCTGTGGACACGGTTTCATAACACTGACACTGTTTCAGGGTGTTTAGGGCTCCGCCTGCCTCAGGACACAGAGATGGTGGAAGAAAAACAAGGGTTTGGACGTCCCAAACCTCACGGGCCTACGCTACACCTGACCAGAGGTCCCTGGAGTAGACCGAGTTCTGGTCCAATTAGAATCTGAACCCAGTGAATATTCTAAAGACGTGGATTCAACCAGCATTCAGTGTTTCAACCTCCCTAGTTTCCATGCCGGCTGTGTCCTACTGCTTGCCTGAAGCTGCCTTTCTTACCTCCCCAACAGACTCTGGTTTGGGGACAGAAACTTTAGAAACCATGAATTGTGGAACTGGAGATGGAGCGCGCCCAGTGTCCACAGCGAAGGAGATTTCTGCTCCTCTCTGAATCTGAAGTGATCAACACACCAATGTTAACGTCTAGAAGCTCCGAGACGTTTGAAAAATTCTCAGTCATTTATTATATTTGTTACAAATGAAAAGTGATTCTTATTTGGTCAAATCTTTGCCTGGTTCTTCTGTTTACCAGCAGAGCTGTCTAACCTGAGGCTGCAGGTGGGACGTGAACTCCTGAGCAGCGAGCGTTTGACCAGCCTGCATCTGATACTGTTGATCTGCAGCCACAGCAAATGTCTGCTGCCTCATTTCTGCCTCTACAGTTTCCATCTCTTCAGCTCGACCGCCTTCGATGTGCGTGGGCCGGCGAATACGAGCCAGGTCCACGGCGGCCACCACCTTGGCCACCGCCCCAGCTTTTACCCCTCCCTCAGCCTGGAGACAGAACCAGCAGCACACAGAACTCAGAACGTGGCAGAAACAGACGGACAGAAAGGAACCAAAACGGATGAAAAGGATCCTTTTCAACTTGACTCAGACCTTGAATAACAGGATAAGATGCTACTCAATAAAAAAACTGTTTCAGGTAAAATTTGGTCCCGCTCAGAATTAGCAAATATGCTATTTATAAAGAAGCCACAGAAATTAAAAACAAGGATTCAAAAGGTTTAATCATCTGTAGGTTGATCATGTGTAAAGTTAAGCTAATCTGCATAAGTTCTTAGAAAAACAAAGTACTTCTAAAGTCTGGTGCAGAAACTTCAAACACAAACAAAAGGTCAGAATAAAATCTGCTGAAGTTTGAAGGCCTCAAATGATAAATTTAACATTTTCATTCATTTTATATTTATATATTTCCCATGTTAAAACACTGCTGGATAAGAAAAGGAATGGTCCCTGCAAAGGAGAGTTTCTGTTTCCAAAAACACAAAGATAATCTGTCATCTGTCATGATCCAACTGCACACGTTCAAGAAGTGAAATTGATAAAAAACGCGAGCATAACTTAAATAAAACACGATGACACACAAACAAAAGCAGTTTGACTGCAGCTTCCCGGGACTGAGGTAGATAAAAAAAGACAAAACAAAGAATTATGGAATATTAGGGACAAAATAATACAAACAGCATCCATGAGGACAGAGAGAAAAAGGTCTGATACCGTTTTAGGAAAAAAGACAAATCAGTGCTTTAAAAAGGTAAAGACTGGCACACAATCAGATAACAGGCCTGTGGTATTTATGAAAGGATTGATGGGGACTCATCTCAGAAAATATCACTTGTTTTTTTCATCTTTAAAATGTGTTGTATAATCAGTTGATGAGTCTTTGAGATGGTAGAAGTCTGTCTTCAGATGAAGTTAAAGAAGGAGCTGGACATCAGCAGTACGAACCACCGTTGGATCATCTTATCACTTCCCTCTGCTAATTCTAATGAAACCTCTTGGTTTGGATTTTATCTGAATAGAAAGCAAAGTCTGGACAAAGTCCCAAGTCTAAGGAAAGTTGGATGCATCTCCAGGAGCTACTGCCGTTGGCAGACAAACAACCAAGCTGCATCGAATGTGGAGAACAGAAATGAACAGAAGATGTTTTCATGACTGTGTTCTGATATAAACGAACCCGAGCAGCAGGAGAGGAATCCTGGCACAAACGTTTAGGACTTTAACTGTCTGCTGTTACCTCAGTTGCCCTCAAACGGTTTCCTGCCAAAGGAGGAACACCCCCCTCTAAATAAGCCTCACCTCTCTGGGCTCTGTGATTGGCTGATGCACTGCTTTCATGCCATCATCTCCCCGTTTCCATGGTGGCGGGACCTCGGTGGCGGGAGCTGGCTGTTTCCTTGTGGTGACGGGAGACTTAACCGGCCTGGAGAGGAAAACCAACAGCAGAGGAGCTTCACTAACTGAGCTCAATGGTTGTAATTAATAGGGATGCACCGATCCGATGTTTTTATTGGTATCGGCCCAGTTAGAAAGAAAAAAATAGATTGGCTATCGGTAACAACTGACTCAACATAGGGGTCGATCTATTCATTCTAGCTCTATGCTATGCCGTCATGCAGCGGCCATATTGTTCAGGATGCAACGAGCGAAAGGATCGTGGAGGTTTTTCACGCTTTCTTAGCTAACTAGCCAAATGGCTACTTGCAATATTTGAGGAAGAAATGTTCAGAGGGGCGGAGTTAAACCTTCCAGCTATAACAACTTCATGTGCTGAGATTATTGAACTCAGCAAACTAACAGGAAACAGTCAGAAGCAGCTAACTTTGATGGAAGTGAAGGAAAGAAGTGAACATTTTCTAAGTAGTAGTGTACCGGCCAAAAAACGACCATTTGTCATGTAATAATTCAGTGCTGCTTTTGTTATCGGATCGGTATTCAAGTATCTGTATCAGTACTGGAAGTGAAAACAGCAGATTGTGCTTCCCTAGTTATTAGCGGTTCCTAACTATTAGCAGAGCTGCTTTACATAAACATGACAGCCTGGAAGCTCCACCCACCTGACAGGTGTGGGCGTTGGTGCCTTCACATGTCTGACAGGCGACGGTGACTGTTGGCGCCCTGCGGTCACCTTGGAGACCAGCGAGGGCTGGGTGGGAGACTTTGACGAAGGTTTGGGGGGAACTCTGGGTGGAGTCTTGTGACCAAGAGTCTGAGTCAGCTCGACTTCCATCTTCTGAGGAGAAACACACCAAGACCAGATCAGTCCAGATCAGACCGGACCAGAATAACAGACATTAGCAGGACAGAGGTTAGATTGGGTTACAATTAGGTGGAAGTGAAATAAAACTAGAACTCTAACAGGACCTCAGACCAGATGACCTCATTCCGACTTGCTGCCCTACCTTTTCAACTCTTGTGATTCTTGTCTGTGAAATCTGAGAGGCTGAAATCACCGTCTTAGTTTTCTTTGCTGGAACCGGTTCTTCACCTGGGAAGAAATGTTCAGTTTAGGTTCTGATCACATCAGCAGCAGATAGAATCTGCAGAAGCTAACAGAGCTCACCTTGGACCAGCAGCTCGCAGGTGGACGTGGCCCGTCCACTGCTGTTGGTGGCTGTAGCAGAGTACGTCCCAGAATCCTCTGGGAAGGCCTCGGCGATCAGCAGACTGTAAAGGTCTCCGTCCTGCAGGATCCGAAAGTCTGCAGAGCTCTGGATTTCCGCTCCTTCCCTGTAGAACTTCACTACAGGTGTGGGGATTCCTGTGACTCTGACATTCAGCCTCACCTGGCTGCCCTGCCTCACCGTGGAGGTCTGCAGCCTCTGAAGGAAGGTGGGAGGCGCCGTCTCCGCTGCAGCAAGAAAAAACAATGCATCTTTAGCCAGTTGTATCTTTAAAAACACAAACTATGTTATATGTGTTTGGACTCTTGCTAGAAATTAAAATCTCACAATGTAAAAAGTGATAATGAAGCAGAAACAACCGATTTATACTGATGCTTGAGGAATCAGTCAGTGTCACAATAAAAAAAGGTAGTATACAGGTTATCATCAGGTTTACTTCAGTTCTGCTGTATAATGTCCGGTGGTGTTCCTCAGGGCTCCATATTTGTCCATCTGTGTTTTTGCAAAATGGTGAAGGGGGTAAATATTGCTTTTTTTTTTTACTCTTTTAAAGTTTTGTCATTAGTGAAGGTAATACCCTGTTGGCCTACATTGTCCTGCTGTTGGGGTTATTGCAGCTTTGCACCAAGATGGTACCGGGTTTGAATCTTGACCTTGGATCATTTCGCCAGTGACCACCACAAACAGGCACCAGCCTCCCAGCAAGGTTAATGGATAAAGGCAATGGACGCTTATGGGATTTCCTCAGTTTATAAATGACTGAAAGACCAATTGAGTAAATACATAAAAAATGGTACATTTTACTAAGTTGAGGACACAGCTCTGTTTTGAATTTTCAATATGCTAATTGGTGCTCAAACATAATATGTTTTCCTTTGGTTTTGCTGAATATTAGGCTTCACTATTTGTTGTAGATCCCAAAAATGCTAAAAACACTAAACACTGGAAGTTATTTCCTCCAGAGAAGGAGCCTCCCAGTCCCACCTGTAACCAGGAGCTCAGCGGTGCTGGTGGCTTGCCCGGCGCCGTTGGTGGCTCTGACAGAGAAGCGTCCGCTGTGTGCGGCGGTCACAGCGGGGATCCTCAGAACAGCGCGGCCGTCGCTGAACGAGATCTGGACACCGGGCAGAGCTGCGGCGGAGAGAACCTGGCCATCACGGAACCAGCTCACCTCAGGAACTGGAGAACCTGCAGAGGAGGAGAACCAACAGTCAGCAGCAGAACCTCAGCTCTAAAACACACAAGAGACTTCACTGATTAAAAAGACTAACGCACTTTATATTCGAACACATTATCAGGTTTTATGGGAGATAAAAAACAATTAAAATGTCAGAAATATAGAAATTTTCTTCTTATTTAGTTTAAACTGGAATAAAAAACTAAAGTCTGAATTGCAGGTATAGGAATTTGAATTAGTAGTGAAACTATCCTACTTCTCTCTTTGAATTTTGAAAGTAAAAACATTTCCTAATATTTTATATGTTAACTATCAATATGAAAAACTATTCACAATTTTAGACATATTTTTTATGTGTCTATTCTTGTTTTGCTTAAATCTTAAACGTATCTGTGCATTTTCCTGCAGACTGTTTGCAGTTTTTAGTCCAGATGTGAAGCAGGAGCTCCATCAGTGTGAAGCTGCACCATGATGATGCTTCTTACCACTAATCTGAGCCTCGAACGTGGCGGCACTACCCTCCAGTGCCACGACGCTCTGTAGCGGCTGAGTGAACGTTGGTGCCTGTGTTGACATGGTGGTCGGCACCCTGGAACAGAGAGGGAGCCATTAGACCTCAAGGGCTTCATGAGAAACAAAACAGCCGCAGAAAAAGGAAATAACGCAACTTTGAAACATCACCGGTTATCTAATATGACAAGCAACCAGCAGATGGCGCCAATTCTCCCTTATATTTCAGCAAATGAAATGAAAAAGAAGCTGATTTTTGAGTAAAATCCCAACAAATGTTTCTGCTTTTCAGAGATGAAGAAGAAGAAACACCTGATTCTCCTTTCGAGGTTTAAGTGTTTTTATGTCCCCCAACAGGAGGATTAACACTAATCAGACTGTTAGTTCATCCTCTGCATAAAATATCTCATTTTCCGACAGTTTTTTTTTAGAAACTTAGACTTAGACTTTTTTATTTGTCATTTTGTATGCACAGAGTGCATACAGAACGAAATTGCGTTGCATACAG
>JAUZNJ010039843.1:0-10588 GCA_034780135.1 Jordanella pulchra | reverse complement strand
TTCTTTTTCAAATTATTTCTCTCTGCTAGTCAGGAATTTAATTAAACTTTCACTGTGGTTTCATATTGCAAAAAGGTTTTTTGAGCATTGAAAAGAAAAAATATGGATTTATCTTGTTGTCTTCACACAGAACACTATGATGCCAGTCGTTAATTCTTAGAACTTCTATAGTATTAGTTTTTGCGTGTAAAAGTAAAAGAAGAATTCAGAAACAAATTATTATCTGATTGTCCCTGAACTTCAGTCAAACATCAGTCTGTGAACTTTTCACAGACTGATGTTTTGTTTTTCAGTCTTATGGTGCTACAGTGAGGAGTGATGAGATGTTTCCTGTGTTTCTTGCAGCACTGGTCAGCGACAGGTCATTGAGGAGCATCTGGGCCATCGTCGTAGTGATGTTCGGGGTTGTGTTGTTTGACTTTGCTGCAGATTTCATCGATGGGCCCATCAAGGCCTACTTGTTTGATGTTTGCTCTCATTCTGACAAGGAGAGAGGTCTGCACTATCATGCTCTGTTCACAGGTAAGCCTCATGTAGACACACAACTTTACTTGGTCACTCACTGCTGTGGAGATTTCAACTTTACCTATGCTGTGTCCAACAAAGTATGTTGTGGCATCTGCTTTTCGACCTTCACTGTTATGGACGCATGTTATGTGTGATGTTCTTTGGTTATTTTAGCCTCCAGCATTACTCATGCAACTCCGGTGGTGATTTGAACTGTTTGAGCATTCATGGCAGCTATTCAGGAGAATTTGCTTTGGGTTTGTGCTGTGAATGAGTAGGTGGAGCAGCAGTGACTAATGAATATTTATGAAAGTTTCCCTTTTTTTTCTAACAAATGAAGCTAACAAGTAAACACAAAAAATGACAAGTCAAGCTGTGGGTGAGCTGTCCAGATGATTTCATGGGAAGCAACAAATGGCTAAAGTCATTAAATGGACATCGAGTAAAATACATTTTATGCTGAATGACAGTATAACAGCTTTAAGATTGTTGTTTTATGGGAAAAATGGGTTTGATTCTGCCATCTTTAAAGCAAAAATTCAAATTGTAATGTTGTTAGTAGTTTACCTATATTTAATGCTAATATATAAATACTGTTTTGTTCTTTTTTTTCTTCCACTTCACAACATTTTAAGTATTTATTATCTAAAGTAAAATAAACTTGTTAGGAATGGAGTATAAACATAACACTGTAAAAGCTGAAATGATTTGAATTTTTTTTCTAACAATAATAAGTATCCTGATCTGAATTCAATCTAATTTTTGTATAACCTATTGAGCAATAGTGGTCTTTGGCTGAAAAAAAGAGATAGATATTTGGATGTGATTAGACATCTTAAAGTTGGATGAATTATTCTCAGATGGGACCCAGAACCAGAATAAATCTATGAACCACCACAACATCCCAAAAGAAACATAAAAAAGAGGAAAAAAAAAATGTGAAAAAAATGTAAATAAAACAAGATTAAGAAAATAGCCATGCTCTAAATGCCAGGGGGTAAGATGATGTGTTTGGTGTGAGCGTCACTGAAGCGTTCAGCTGCCAGCAGGCACCGGCTGGTGTGAGCATGCGAGTCAGGCAGTAATCTGGCCCTGAGCTCGTCATGTGCTAGAGTCATGGGTCTAAGCTGAGAGGAACACAGGGCAAGCACATGACTCTCGAGACCTCCCTTTGCCACCGCTTGAATGTGAGATTTAAGGAAGAATGGTCAAAATGTGGAGTTTTTATGTTGAGTTTTATTTTATTTCCATATTGAGGAGTGTCACACTTTTGCATCTATTGGTGGTTTTGTGCAGAAGTGGGCAGATGTGTTTTAATTATCTTTATAGCTGGGCTTCTACAGATCACATAAATCAAAGCAGATAAGTGATTCCTCGCAAAATCTGGGTGTTAAAACCTCCAGACACAATACTTGGATGGATTACCCAGAAATTTGTTTCCCTCATTACAGCAACTAAAACAATCCCTAAATATTTTGATGTACTGAAATAGAAAACATGTAGAAAGTACCCAGATGTTTAGGAAAAACACCATGGAAGGTTCAACAATAAAATAAAGCATCTAAGGTACATATTTAAGTCAGATTAGTTTTTAAAAAATATATATTTTAGCACTGCAGCTTAAATATATGAGTGAGAAGTTAAATATAGCTACTTGAAATACATTTTCCTTTATGGTTATCATCTTTGCTTGAGAAAAAAAATGTTTCCTTCGTTAGAGCTTTAAGTGAAGCCATACTTTGGTTTAATGTTGGTGCTTCTTAAAAGGTTTAAAGTACAAAAAAATTCTAATTTTCTCAAACAAGGCTTGTTTGTAAATATAAAACATTTTTAGAAAAAAATCTCCTAAACAGGTTTTTAAACATACATTTTATTTAGCCAATATTTCCAGATTCAAAATGTTATTTCATGTATTATAATTTCTTGTTTTCATTAGATGTATTGTAGGTAAATGATTACAATTTTCAGAAGACTTTAACATGTCACTGTTTGTAATCAATTTATACAATAGGTTTCCCGTAAAGAATAAAGTTTTTAAAGTGAAATTTTCAATCATATTGTAATTAAATAAAATTGACAAAGGAATTTGGTAAATTTGGATTTTCCTTAAATTGTTAAATTCGTGATTTTCTGATCACTTGCAAAAATTATGTATGTTCCACATTTGCCCTGCCTTAATGCTATAATAACCAACATTTATACTCCTCTTAGAAAAAAAAAAAACAAACAACAAAAAAATCTATGGTAGCATTATATTTTATTATATAAGTGTTGAGCAACATTTGAATGTTTCTGATTTTTAAACAATTTGATAATAAACTCAAAATATTTTAAGGATATTCTAATAATATTTTTTTAAGAATATTTTTAGAATTTAACAATTTCTTTAAATCTAAATCTTCTAAGAGTAGGAATGATAATAAGCAGAGTTGTGCGAATTTGCAATTTCATTCAGGCAGTCAGTTTGACCTCTGCTGTGATCTTCCACACCCTTTATTAAACATATCAAGCACACCTTCCATATTCCCCTTCTGCATATACCACCGCCTGCTTGCTACTGCCTGCCTTCAACCCTCCCATAGCCCTACCATCCAATTATGGTCTCTAGGTCAGAGGCTGTCTCCTCGTGCTTTGGCTCGGCTTGTTTAAAGACATGTCCAGCTGGTGAGGATGCTCGTCATTTCATGACACATTGACCCAGGTGGACAAGTAGCGTTGAGGAAGAGAATGCCAAAACCAAACCTTACAGTCTGATGAATAGTTCAACATTTACAAGTTACTTTCAGTCAGAAAGATAGCAAAGAGAAAACCAGACTAACTGATGTTAAAGGCTAACATCTATGCTTGCTTCTCTTTAGAAAAAGGTGTGATGAGCTGCTTTTAGAGAATTTTTACCCAATTTCCCTTCATCCAACAGGTTCTATTTAAGTTCTTCTACAGGTCAGGTAATATTAAGGCCATATGTGAGGCTGGTGACATTGAACCAAAAGAATGTGATTAATCGCAGTTGATTTATGATTTCACACAGGAGTACTCATATCTTCACATCTATTATATCTTCAGGGCAGGTTAATTTGAATAGCCTTCCTCCCTGAATAAGAAAAGCATCTTTAAAATAGCTTTTTGTGTTTACTAAGGTCATGTTTGCCAAATCTATTTCGGCAATCCGAGTCATTTAAGTGAGTTGAGAGCAAAATCAGAAAATATATCTGTAGTGCAGCAAATCATTTTTAAAAACACCCCTTGAACAAATACAGTTCAAACATATCCT
The DNA here is from genome assembly GCA_034780135.1 of Jordanella pulchra. NCBI lineage: Eukaryota > Metazoa > Chordata > Actinopteri > Cyprinodontiformes > Cyprinodontidae > Jordanella > Jordanella pulchra. The sequence continues at coordinate 6,810 of JAUZNJ010039843.1, read as the reverse complement.
TGAAACACTATTAAAAAAAACAAAAACAAAAGAGGCAGATCAAAATATGAAGCCAAACATTAAAGGAAAGGTGTCAGAGGAAGATATGAGCTGACAGGGAAGGAGTGGAACACATCAGCTAAATACACACAGAGGAGGGGGGTGTAATTGGAAACAGGTGCATCTAATTAAAAAGGAGCCAGATCTCAGGCAGCTGAAGTGGCAACATCAGGAAGGTAGAAAGAAACAAGCTTCCTCTCTACTTACATTAAGTGAAATATATCAAAACACGTGTGCATAGTAATGCAGCAGATCTCATTAATATGGTCTTTCTTATCCCTGTCTTGTGATTTAATTTACTAGTTTAATAGAACAGAATTAAAAAAATGTAAAAAGGTTTTCTGTTGTAAATCAGTATAACAAATCCCTTCAAATATAAAAAGTAATTTATGCAGTTTAGCCACAAACTTGACAGATCCTGAACACATGATGTAATTAAACTGTCATATTTTAAGATAAAAATAGGACAAGTGTGGGTTTATTTACTTTCTTGCTCAGTGTTTACCTCTATAATTCTTCTTGGCTAAAGAACTGAGCAACAGCTTTGGTCCAAATCCTAGTGGAGACCCACTCTTTCAGTAAAAGTGCTTCAGCATTTTGGGGGTTTTTATTATTTTTGCTTTATCTAGTTGCTCTTTAATTTTTTATTAACAGAATAGAATTTCCTGGTCATAGACTGAATAAATAATATTTTTTATTTCTTTCCTTGTTCACAACTGTTGCATTATAAATCCTGTTTTACTGAATGGCCCAGATAGGACTGGATTTTAGAACGACAGCCTTTTCTTTCAGATTGATTTTTCTGTACCGTACTCAGGTTATAAAAAGAGCTTTAAACAGGAAATAATACGATGGACATGACCTGTAAGAATAACCCTTGCAAGAATTCCTCCAGAATTTTGTTCATCTGATTTTTCTTCCTTTCTTGTGTTTTATTATGTATCAGTGCTCGATCATGGTTTCATTTAGTCTTCAGATTGCTTTTTTATTTCATTGTAATTGCTTTTTGATACCTGTTTATGAAACTTCCTCTGGACAGTATGAAATATTGTTTTTTCTATGCTGCTATTTCTAGATTTTCCAATATACTCTATCATGGGGTGCTTTAGGGGGAAAACAAATCTCACAGTTAAAGCTGGGAGTGAAACTATTGAAACTTGTATTGATCATCCAGAACATAAAGGAAGATCATGAAATTGGGAGATCAGTCGCCCTGTCAAGCAAAAGAAACTAGAGTGTTAATCCTGAAGTGGTTGATACTGAAGATGCCAGTTACCTAAATAAAGAAAAATGGACTCATCTTCTTTGAACCGGTTGAAGAGAGGGCTGCACTTAGAGGAGGTAATAAATCAGACAGCTGATCAGTGTAAACTTTTTCCACTCAGGGTGATGCAGGTATCTGATCAAATGAAAAGTGTTTTCTCCAGCTTAGCTTTAGAAAACATTACATGCATTTTCTCCAATGTACACTAAGAAAACAAAAGGTGTTGACTTTATAGCACAGCAGCAAATTACCATGATCAAGGCTTCCTGTTAAACTCTTTTCTTCTGCAATGCTCATTAAATTGGAAGAATGACACTTTTTTGCAACTTCGTTTCTACAGTGAATGACTGAAGAAAGAGTCCATAATGAAAGCGTTGAAGTAGCGACAGATGTGACGTTTAAGAAAACAGACCACAGGTGTTAATTTTCTCTGCTGACTGTATTTATTCATGTTAATTACAAAGCAAATAGAACGTCTAAAAAAAGATTTCTTGAAGGTTTTTCTTAACAGCTTAAATGTCAATTTTGTCGTTCATATATATTCCAGCTGCTTCAACACTGGCAGGAGACAAATTAGCCTTTTTTTCTAACGCAAATTTCTTACAACTAGTTTGTCAATGAATAATAATAAAACACAAACACACTCATCTGTTATCATATTAAAACCAAGTAAAAATTCATTTATTATACAATCAGCCAGCATGAGACTGGAGAGTCATTTAACTAATTTAATTTCCTACATTTCACATTCATTCTTTTTCTTCTTAGTTATAAGGATGGTCATAAAAGGCTTATAGGTCACGTATTATATAACCCTGCAGTAAATTTTAATATGAACACTTTATTCAACCATTTCCATTTGTTTGGGTTTTGAGTACCATTTTTTATTTCAGTTGACTTGTGAAATATGTCTGCACATAAGGAAAATAACCTTTTGCTGGCAGATAATAGTTTTCTGAGTCATGAAAGGTTTTTTTTCTACAGTTGGTTGAGCAGAATATAGAACATTACTTGCTATAAATGTACTTTTTCAAGGAGGATACAAAACATCCTCCTCGTGGATACAAAGTGAGAAACGGTCAATATAAATGGTTTATTGGCTTGACTGCATTTTTTTCAGGTTAAAAAAAGTCAGGAAGGAAACAAATTTAATTACAAAAGTACAAAATGTTGAAATGTGCTAAATAAACCAGTGGTAAGCAATCTATTATTTTTATCACTAATCTGTCTTTCTTTCTCTCCAAAATGGTTAGAGAAGATTTGAGACACCCCCCCCCCCTCTCTCTCTCTTTTTCTACCTTGGCTGTATTTGGTTCTTTCTGTAATGATGGTTCTTTCAAATGTCTTGCAGACTGTGGAGAAACACCAGGCTTTGATTTAAGAACTGCACTCATTAACAAAACTACAGAAAGTTGTTCTAGTTTCATCTGCCCTTTATGTGGATTTTACACATGGAAAAACTTTTTCTATTCTAAGAACTTACAACTCAGAAGTTTTCTAATTGTAGTTTTACTGAAGTTTCCTCAGCTCTGTCTCATCTCATGCCCTGAAGCGGGCAGAAGTCAAATGGCATGATGGTTATACGAATTCCCAAAAAAATACAGAACATTTCATACTTGGTTCCTTCTGTATTTTTTCATCTCCCTATAAAAAGGAGCCATCTGCCATAAAGGGGTATTTTGTACCTAACATATGAGAAATTTTACCCACTGTGACAGCTGGTGATTTAAAGCAATTTTCTATGATCTTCTCAATGATAAGAAATTGTGGATTTATGACATTAAATAATATCTATTTTTGTTCCCTTTGAACCTGTCACATTCAGGAAAAAGATATCCAAAATAATGATCAGATCTACAATACATGGAAATGAGTTGAAAAATGCGATTTGATCATTTTATGATTGTGTCTCCATCGCTCTTAAGAAAATAAACTGGAAAAAAATGGTTTGCTAATATAGATAAAAATGATTTATGTATGTAGTGTTAAAAAAAAACAGTCAGGGGTAAAATAGCAAGATTTGGGAATGAAATAAGGTCAAGATACTGCACAATAAGGATGCAAATTACCAGAATGCATACAAAAACATTTTAATTAACCAGCGTATTTTACAGTATAATACTATTTAAGATGCTGCACAGTATGAATTATAAAGGATCCTTCCTTTGACTTGTTTTAACTCATTTATAACAAAATAAAGTATTAAAAAAAGGTCAGAGCTTGTTAGTGTACACTATTTTGGTAAAGGTAGAGCAATTATCAAACCTGAATTAATTTCATGAGCACTTCCCAGCTTTGCTGTACCAGCTGTGTGTAATGAGAGGTGCATGATTTAATATTTGAGACAAACATATGTTACTTATTTGATTAACCAGATAGCCTCCTCATCGGCTCCATCTGGGATGACAGAAAGAGAGAGGGCCCACGGATGGCGCTTGACCGTGCTTGGGTAGAGCTCTAGGTACTTCATGAAAGCTCCCTGCGGTGGAGTCCATTTAAAGACTAGTGAGGCAGACTGGTCATACTAACAGCATGTCTGCAGGAGAACCATTGGGGTCTCATTCTCCCAGCTTGTCGCCCAGATCTACAATTAAGCTTGCAGGATGGAGGAACCAAAAGCAAAACAGCACTGATGGGCTCAAGGACCATCATTTACACTAATGTACCAATAAGAGACATGCAAATACAAACACTTTATAGTATGTAATGATGATTACAGTAAGTGGTGAAACAGTTTAAATGACTCCTGCAACAATGGTGAATACAATATTCTCCTTATAACAAACTTGATAAAAGCAATGAAAGAGGTGCAGCTACAGTTATATAAACCCAACATTTAGATTAATAGTTTATGAAAAGCATGAGATAAAGCCAGCTAGAAGACATCAGAATAAAAGACAAGCATAAAGATGTTATTCCTGGTTAATGGTGCACTTAACCCTCGTTTTGACCTGCGTATGCCGTGGTAAAGACACGTCTCTCTGCTTGGCGCCAAAAATCGCTGCCATTCTGACATTACTATAATCAATGGTCATTTGCATGAAGGAGGTGTTTTTTTGTCCGTATTAGTGCTGTTGGACCTTCCATTTGTTGTTTCCTCAATTCATCTATAAAACATTGCTTTTTCTTTTTTCCATCTGTCTTTAATCAGGACTGGGTGGAGCATGTGGTTACTTGGTTGGAGCTATGGACTGGGGCCACTCTGCACTGGGTCGTGTGTTGGGCTCCGAGTACCAAGTCATCTACTTCTTCTCTGCAATCACCTGGGGCTTCTTCCTCACCGTGCACCTGTTTAGCATTCCAGAGAAACCTCTTTACAAGGAACCTTCAGTGTCTGAGTCCTCATCTCCCAGTGCTCTCCGTTTACTGGGCTCCCATAGCAATGGTTACGGAGCGCTCGGTAAAGAGCCTACCCCTGCTGCTGTCCAAATACCTGTCTCAGACCTCAGGCCAAGATCTTATTCAGCTCTGGGAGAAAGGCCGAGATCATTCTCAGCTCTGGGAGAAGCTAACTCTGTGACATCTAGCGCCAAGCAGCCAAACAAGGTAGGTGATTTCTTAGCTCCACCTAGGGTCCCAATTGAGTTTTACTTTGTTCAGATAGTCCATTTTATTTGATATGCTAAGAAAACTGCTGAATCCCCCAAAACTGTTTCAGGTGTGTCAATAAGATCTATGTTTTAATTATATGAAGATTACATATTTTCAAAGTTATTTTCATACCCAGTAATTATTCATTCATATTTTCAAAAGATGAAGAGCAGGTTAAATATGAATATCATTTAGCCAATCTCTTTTGCATGCTGCCAGTTATAAAAACCAATTTTACACAATCAGTCAGTCATTTACATACATTAATATTAACAGTTTTTGAGCAGATTCACCCTTTAATGCTAAGTTTGCACAAACATCTTGACAATAGATTATTATGATTGATGATGTCTTACTTGGAACCTCTCAGCCTTATTTTACAGTTTTATTTGACACAAGCCAATTCACTGACAAGCAGCTAATGGGCCTGAAAGAACAATGTGTGGAACATCTCCAGTGACCACACATCTGATCCCTCTAACCTTTTTTTTATTGGTTCTTGTCATTGATTCTTAAAAAAAAAGAAAAAACCTCTGAGTTTCTTCCATTCTGTGAATGTTTTCTTAACTGTCCGCTTTTTTGAAAACTTGTCAGGAGTTGGAGGTGAGTGAGAGACTTCTTAGAGGTTGATATTGATCTTGGGTCGTTGTTTCTGCAGGAGCAGAAGAAGATGACTTTCAGGTCCCTGATGAAAGCTTTCATCAACATGCCGAGCCACTACCGTTGCCTGTGCATCAGTCACTTGTTGGGATGGGCAGCCTTTCTCTGCAACATGCTTTTCTTTACTGATTTCATGGGACAGGTTAGTTTGAGTTAATATCTGTACTTTTGAAATTAGCAATTTTGGAGAAAAATCTGAATCCCTCTTGAAATGGAAAGAAAAAGTATAGGAAAAATTTTGAAGTTCGCAAAGAAAGTTGACAGCATGCACATTTCTGGTTGACTTTATTCCAAAAGTGTTTAAAATGTCTGCCTAATATCAATATTGATGCTATTTTATTAAAAAATTGCCAAAAACCTCCCTTTTTTATATACAAATGCAATTTCAAAGGGTGTTCACCACGGAAATGGGACAACAGCAAACCTCTATTTTGAAAATGAAATACATTTTAAAAATGCCATTATTGTTCACAACAAACAGACACAGGTCATGAAATTAAACCTTTTACAAAAAACTATTAAAACTGTTTTAAAGTTAAGCTTTACAGTGGAGAAAAAAGGGTTTAAATAAAAATGTTGCATTTGATTTTTTTCTCTTCCCAAACTCTTAAAGGGAAGGGAAGTCATGTTAAAATCTTAACAGGCATCGATATCTTGCACTCGGTTAACAACTTTTCTTTCACGTTTAACAATTAATATCCTAGGTAACTGGACCTTTCCTGTGCTTTAATAAACTGCTCGGTGGGTTTTTCCCCATCAGTGCATTTACCTGCAGATGTTTAGAACTTTTTGCTTTTTTTTAATCTACTTTTTTTTGCCTCCTCTTTTCTACAATCATGTTTCTCTTCAGTTGTGCTCCCCAATCTGTCTGTAGACCAGCTGCTGTTTTCTTTTTAATACCTCTTATTTCGGGGTTTTCTTAATAAGAGCGGCACAGTTGTGTTGTTCCTCCTTTTATGTTTTTCTCACTGTGGAAAACTAAAGACAATTCTATTCTATTCTATAATAATCTATTCTATTCTATTGAGGGAAATAGCAATGATAGTGCATTCATCCCATTTTCTGTTTACCAGCTTTTTGCATATAGTCACATATAGTTTGATAATTCAAAAATTGCAATGAGTTACAAGGCTTGGTGATTAGAAGGCCTGCTTGTCATCACAATATGTTTACCTCTCTCTATAGATCAAGGGTCTCAAACTGGTTCCAGAAAGGGCCGTGTGGCTGCTGGGTTTCTTTCCACCCAAGCAGTAGCA
>JAUZNJ010039842.1:0-10588 GCA_034780135.1 Jordanella pulchra | reverse complement strand
GAGCAGAACCAGGGAGCAGAACTAGAGAGCAGAACCAGAACCAGTGAGCAGAACCAGAACTAGAGAGCAGAACCAGAGAGCAGAACCAGGGAGCAGAACTAGAGAGCAGAACCAGAACCAGTGAGCAGAACCAGAACTAGAGAGCAGAACCAGAACCAGGGAGCAGAACCAGGGAGCAGAACCAGGGAGCAGAACCAGAACCAGAACTAGAGAGCAGAACCAGGGAGCAGAACCACAACCAGAACTAGAGAGCAGAACCAGGGAGCAGAACCAGGGAGCAGAACTAGAGAGCAGAACCAGGGAGCAGAACCAGAACTACAGAGGAGAACCAGAACCAGGGAGCAGAACCAGAACCGGAGGCATCAGTCCATTAGTTTGTTTCCTCTGGTCAAAATCCATTTTTCCATCAGAACCTCATAAAACTCCCAGAAACCTTTGGGGTTTTGGCATCATTTAAGTCAGAAATCAAACAGTTTTTTCTTCTTTCATCTCTGGAACATGATCGATATGATCAATATGATCAATATGATCAGTATGATCAATATGATCGACATGATCGATATGATCGATATGATCGATATGATCGATATGATCAATATGATCAATCCTCCACCCTAATCTCTCCAACTGCTCCCAGCCGGGTGGAGGCTGCTCTCCATTGATGCTAACGGTTAGCATTAGCCAACATTTGATGAAGCACCAACCTCTGAGCTCCTTCTGCTTCTTTGTTGTGTTTTTTTCTGGAGCTGCTGGATCTTCCTATTGGTGTCATGTCCACGTTGGCATGGTGACCAGCAGTAAGTCTTTGTATGTTTTGGACCATTTTTTATAGAGTATTATTACTGCACTGCTCGAGACGTTCTTTGCATGAAAAAGCTGCAGCTATGACCTTCAGTGACAGACTCCAAATTTCCCGTTGATGTCTGAGTTGTGGACTCTGACTCTGAGCATCCAGGTGGAGATCTCCTGTCCACCATCAGCCGTCCTCTGCTCCAATCATCAGCTGCTTCCTGGTAGAGGAAATGGACAGAACATCAGCAGACCACCAGAGCAAAGCCCGTCAACCTCAGCCTCCCTTCCCTGGACCTTCGGCCATCTTTGGATCTGTAAGATCTGCTCAGCATTACCAGTTCAGTTCACATCATCTCCTGAAACAAAGACTAACCGCCTCCCTCCTCCTGCTGGGACCGGATCCTGAAACACAGCTAGCATCCAAGGCTGGCATTGAACATCTGGGCTTCCAAACTCAAACCGTTCAGTTGAGCTGAAGGTAAAGCAGCCTGAGCTGCTGAGGGCTTCAACAGAACCGCAGGCTGAGTTTCTGCACACCGCACTAATGGGTCGGTTAAACTAAATGAGACCCAATCAGGTACTGAGTACAAATTCACAGTAAAAAACGAGTGTTATTTAAACACCTAGAGAGATGACTCTGTTCCAGATAACAGCTGGTCCCACTCTAAATGAGTGTAGAGTTTACTCTACTGCCAGAATCCAGAAGAGCTCTTAGAGAGTGGCGAGTAATCAACACTATAGAGAGTAAACAAACTTTAACAGGTGGTCTCAGCGAACTCAGCGAGGCGTCCAGTAGGAACCTCGGTGCTGATGAACATGATGAACTGCTGCTGGCAGAGTCTCAGAACAACGAGAACTGCAGACTGACACTGATGCCAGATTCATTTGAAGCTGCTTCTGGTCACTTTCATCAGTACTTCCAACAGCAAAATCAGACCATTCATTAAACACAGATCGTTAAATTCACTACATTGTTTTCATGGATTCTGAGCTAAAATGACCCTCTGATGGTGTTAAATATCAAAGATCTTTAGTGTCGTTTCATGACACCAACTCTAAACCATAAACACTGAAAAGCCGACTTTGAGGAGTTTAGATGTTTCCTCACTTTATCTATGAAATAAAATGTGTTGGGATGTTAAAGGTAAAGCACCAAAGAAGGCCCTGCTCCACTGCTGACAGTTAGCTTAGCCAAAACATGTAGCATAGAAGCTAAAACTGAACATGTGTGGACACTGCTGCTAAGGTGGACTTTATAAAGAGGCGGTTCATGAAGGGAAACCAGCTAATGGCCTTTATTTGTACAAAGTAAACCCATGACAGGTCCAGGGAAACCCACTCAGGTGACCCTAGAAGACGGCGCCAAGCTTGTTGACGACTACAGAGCGACGCTGCTCTCGTCTTCTTCACAGCTGTTCTTCTCACCTCTGCTCTGTTACAGGTGGAGCTGGAATAACATCGAGGAGCCGGGCTTTTCCACAGCCAGCTTGATGAGAACTCTGCAAGTTCATCAAGCATCAAAGCATTCATACCTGCGAGGCAGCTGACACAATAGCAGGTATCTAACTCAGCTGAAATGAATGCAGTCAAGAGTGTGCAGGTTTGTTTAACAGTCAAAACAAAGTCATTAAACATTTCACCTTTGGATGCTAATCTACAGTTTTTATTACATTAAAACTTCCTTGACTCGCTCCCAGTGCTGCTTCAGGCTGGATGCTCAGGGCTCCACATCAGAGGACACGATACCTCAGGTTACTGTCCATAAATCGATGACTGAACATTACAGTCGAGGCTTGTGTCCAAATTCTAAAATATTAGAAATATATCTGTCTCTAATACCCTGATTAGATTGATCAGGAGGAGCATTTTTGTAGTCATTTAAGTTTTGTTGTGTTTTTGTTTTGTATAAATAGAAATATTAAGAATAATGCTCAAAACAGAACATATTAAAACAAACAATTCACAAGAAAAAAAAACTAGCTCAATAGTTAGGATACAATCACGGGATTATTATGGCAGCAGAATCTTTTCTTCTTAATAAATAAAATGTTCATGTCTTATTTGCTTTATCCTGGACATCGTGTACCTTAGAAATCAGAGTCTCAGTCATGAGTTTCATACAGAGCATCTGCAACAAAACAGCTTTGGTGAACTTTATATTATATATATATATATCTATATATAGATATATAGATATATATATATAAATATAATGGGGGTAAAAAGATGGTTAAAATATATGCTTTACTATTTCCAATCAGTCTCATTAGCTATAACTGTTGAGTAAAATGTGGGTTTTGATCATTTCTGGCATTATCACCACCCAGTTTTATACAGCAGTGGTTTCCAAACATGGGACTCACTTTCTCTGTTCTCAATGTTTCTGCTCCAGCAGATCCTTGCACTCCTCCCCAGCAGCCACCAAGGACAGCAGAGCCCTGATAATCAGTGTTTATTAAGGCATGAAACACCTAAACATCAAGGTTTAGGTGAGGAAACAATTTGAAAACCACTGTTATAGAGCAGTAATTATTTCATGCATTTAACAAACACATCAGATTTGTTTTCTCACCAATACTAAACTCTATTTTACTCACTTTTGGATCCCAGAGGGAAATTGGTGGGTTGAGCATATTTGGAAAGATGATTAAAGGAACAGAATCTGTTCATTTTGATATAAAGCAAATGGTCAAAAATGTTAGAAAATGTTTCAAAGTAGTCTGTTAATTAATGGTTTAAAAAGCAATTTCACTGTCAGAGAATCTTACTTTAAGCTTAGACCAAAACCCTGTTAACCTTTGACCTTTTCTCTTTGAACCAGCGCACCTTGACATTCATCACAAGAAAGAAATCAGAAGTGATGATGAAGAGGAGGAGGACCAAACAGAGGAAGAGGGGAGAGTTGTCCAAAGAAGCTGGTGTTTGTTTGGCTGCTGCTAGCAGATGCTAACCCAGATGAGGTGCTAAGCTACAAATATACTGTTAGCGGTTAGCATCAGGATCAAAACATTTTCTCCGATCTATTAGAAGGAAGAGTTACAATGACTGAAAGATGCTTCACTTTAAACAGTTCTTCATTGTTTTTCTGATTTGTTTTTGATTTCAGGTTAGCTTCTGCTAATAATGTTAGCTCTAGCTAATATAGCAAACAGTAAATCACCCGTTAGTGTCAACAGATACCTCCTGAAACTGTGAGGCAGAGACACAATGTGAAAACCAGTTAAACCCTATAAGATGAACAAAGTAGAGAACTCCATGGGTGAAAAATATAATAAAGGAAGTATAATTTTTAAAGTGCTTATGAGGTTTTAGGCATCACGAATGACCAGTATTTATTGGATAGAAGGGTTACGTTTGGATCGCTACCTGAAGCTCTGCACTTTGTTTTTGCTCACCTGGCCTGTTGCTAAACCAACCATGGCTCCAAAGATTCCCTCTGTTCAGTGAACTGCCATAAAGTCTGACCAACCATAGATTTCTATTGTTCACAATGAATACTGTGGATTCACAGCAGGTCTGTAAGATTCAGGTCGTTTACAGTCAGCGTCATGGCAGGAAAATAAAAGACCTAAGTTAAACAACAGATAAAGTAATCTGCTAAACTAGCATGAGGGGAAATCTGAGATTGTTTATAGGGATATTCTTAAAGACGCTGTGGGTTATTTGTGGGACAGACGGTAAGTAAATGGTTTCATGGTATTCATCAGACTCGGTGTACTCCCACAAACAAGCACCATGTTGTTTCTACTTTCTTTTTGTGATTTTAAACTTTTTACATTTTGATGTCATAAATATTTTATACAAAATGCAGACACACTGAAAATGCTTGAGTTTGGGTCCGAGCAGCTGGTACCAGAACCAAGACACCGTAAGGTTTGAAAATTGAGCAGCAAACATAAACCATGACAGAGAAAATCATCACTGCGAAAAATGCTGTTTCTTTGCCAACACTTTGAAATGATTAAGTAGTAACGTCATCACACAAAACATTATGACCACCCCCATAATCACATGTTGGTGTTTTTCTTCTGACCCGAACAGCCCCGAGGGGTCAAAGCATCAGCTAGAAAACCTTAAAAACCTCAATGCTGAAAATCAGATTATAAATTCACGTTCATAACGTTTATACAGCGGTGAGTCATAACTAGTTACATTACTGGAGTAATATTCTTTTTTAAAATGTACATTTCGTGGTATTTTTATTGTTCCAGATGTTTTACATTTGTAATATTTTTCAAATTATTGCTACTATGTCCACTGTGAGCTACTCATAGAAATCAGCTGAAATATTGATGTACATTCATTGTCTAAGTTTTACCTTAAAAAATATTCACTCAGAAAGTATTTCTTCTGCAGGATTTTGTTATTTAGTAATCGTTTCATGTTTTGTGTTTTAAAATACCAGAACTTTCACTAAAGTCTGTCTGACTGCATGATTTCTGGTGGCTCTTATGTCAACGTTTAGTTGGATGAGATGGTTTCGAAAGCATGGATCTACTCAAAGCTCCAGAGGACCAGTTTTAGTTCTGTACTTTTCCAACTTAACTCTACCTCTGGGTACAGAAATAAAACCTTTATTTACTCGTTGAGTGCAGCTTACACCCATATGAGCGCAATCACTAGTGAAAGATTGTTTCTCAGGATGAAACCTATCTGTAGTGAACCCATTGTGTTTGGATCAGTGAGAGAACAACAGTTCAAAGTATTCAGATGTTCAAAGTTTGGATTTTCACTTCAGACCAGCTGAGCAAAGGTTAGCTCACTCTGAGCTCCAACTGGTGTTTGTGTAACAAGGTGTTTGATATAATTTATCTCCAGAAAGACAAATACGAAGAATTGAAGTGTTTGATGTTCGTGAGCAATGATGTGAAACAAATAGGGGAAAGCTATTCATAGCTGTCAGCAGGGACTTCACCTTAAGATGGATCTGTTCAAAACACACAGGCTGTAAAACAATGTGTGTGTTATCGGGTTAATGATTAGACTGACTGCTTTGTGTAACGCCTGTTTGAAAGTGACGGCCTTTGTGGCTAAAAGTGCTGTAGAAATCCATCATGTGATTTTAAAATTCCTGCTTGAACGGCAGAAAACACCACAAGTTAAGCAGCCAGCGTCGAATCATAGCAGTGACGTCCATCTCACTGGACGCTTCTTTGATCCGATTAAAACAAACAAGTTGGTTTATATCACAAGGAATTTAACTTTGTTACCAAATAACACTTTTCAAATACAAAAATGGTTTACAGAAATATTTTACTTGTAAATATGTAAAATATATTTCAATAAAAGAAGAACAATGAGAATAGTTTCTGACTCGGCTCTTCTGACCTAAATATAGTTGCTGCTGATGTTGCTGTTGGTTTGTTTTTAATTTTGGAGTGAAAATGAAGGTTGACTGGCTGCTGAACTCTGAACTCAGCCAATCAGAGAAGAGTTAGGCTACTGACAAGATGAGCATCCTCCACAACGTTCTATTTTCAGAGAATGTCTTTAGAGATAAAGTCAATTAGTGCTGAAATAGACAATTCACAGAAAGAGGAAACTTTCCTCTAAAGGAGGTGTGGTCAAGGTGAAGCAACGGCTCCAGGATTCTCTGAATTCTCTGTGGAAAATGGCTGCGGGTGTGAGATAAACACCCAGGATCAGCCAACCACCCATTTTCCACTCGTCCTCCGGATTCGGGTCACGGCGATGAAGTGCTGCATGATGCAGAGCCTGAGGGGTCTGTGTTTGGTGAAACCCGCTGCGGTTCAGATACCCAGAGTTACTCCTCTCATCAGGAGAGGCTGAGCCAGGATTCAAACTCTGACCCATCTCCTAAGCCTGACCCCCCCAACCGTAAACAAACACTAGGGCACATGTTGCTCCCCAGTGGGAGAAAATGCTCATCAAAGGTGATGTTTGTGTCACATGACACAGAGTCGTTGCCTGCTATTCATCCTGTGTGTCAATAAATGACATGAGAGGTACGTCAGGATCTGATGCACAGGGGAGCCCCTCTGTGGGATGCGCCTTGTTGACGAGGAGAACCCCTGCAGGGGTTTGACCAGGGGTCAACGATGGGCGCTGGGGATGACAACGTGTTCTAATGAACCTAAAGCATCCAGCGAGGTGTTTCTGATACTTCAGGACTCTGCAACCTGTTGAACTTGCTGTTAGTGGTGCCCATTTATTGGTGGTTGATCAGTGTCAGCATGGACCCACACACATATCCTGCTTCAACCTTCTCAAGGCATCTAAGGTGCAGAAAGAATCAAACAGGAACACAGATTTCATAGAGTTTTTCCCTCTGTGTGGAAGGGAGAGAACCCCGCAATCTTCTGGTGGAAGGTATAGCAATGCTATAGCATTATATAGCATATTGCTTTCAACCATGATTTAGTCTCTTTACTTGTTAAAAGCTGTAGCTCATCAAACAAACCAGATGTAAAACAGTCGTAGAAACAACAACTGCTTTCAGGAGCTGCTTCGTTCTCTAAAGCTTTGCCACCAGGAGGTCAGCATGCTGCATGCCGCAGACCACGACACAGAAATAACAGGTCCGTGATAGACTCTGCTGTCTCACTTGGAACTTATGACCCTTCTGGCCAAGTTTAACCACAGTGTTTGATCCTCACATTTAGGTCAGGAAGCGTCTCCAACACACAAGGGCATGATATGCCCTCTACTGGCAAAAGAATGAATGAGCCATTTAGTTCACACTCTGGTTTTAACAATAGAACTTTACACCATTATGTGCCAAATATGGCTGTTGATCATAATCCGCATCCTCAACATTTAACAGATGAGACTCACCTGGTTCCAAGAAACTGTTCAGATCTCTACTGTATTTAAACTCCCTGGTTTCCATTGTTTGCTGTCAGTTCCTCCTGTCCTTTATCCTTTTCTCCACATGCTGTTCTTTGTTCCCTGTTTGTGATCACTTCCTGGTTCTGACTTCCGGGCTGTCATTTGTTCAAACCTCCCAACCGAGATCACCTGCTGGCTTCACTCTTCATTCGCCCATTCTAGGCCTTTTTTTGTTGCATCATCTAACAGGAAGACCTCAGTTTTAACAGCAAGTCCAGATGCTGTAAAAAGCGACGTAAAAAGCGGGACATCGGCGCCAGCATCCCTGGGTCCATCAGATCTGCAGCCAGTTCTGCTAACAGCACCAACTGAACAACTGGATCAGCCGTGGATCCAAGACCCAGAGAAGGAGGCTTTGGACCAACAGCCAGGAGACCAGATGACGGGGCAGGAAAAACATCATCAGGAGGAGGAGTAGGAACGAGGTAGTTTGGAGCAACATCTGATGTCCTTCCATCAGCAACAAGTCTTCACTGGAAGCAGGTTGTAGATCCATGATGTGTCTTACTCTCCTGGGTCCCTTAAACATATCAACCTCACCTAAAACCAAAACTCCTGAGGCCACAACCAGGTCCTTAAAAGCCTCACCACCACTCCGGAGGAGAAACAAGATGCTACCAACTCTCTGCTGCTGGTGGGATCCTAACTCTCTTCCCACCTCTCTGTAATATGACGATAGTTTTATTTCTGTCCAAGAAGCAGTCCTTCCTCCACATCAGGAACAATCATTTTACAACTACAGAACTGAATGGAAAACTAAGCAGGAACGTCCTCCATGTCAGGCTGTGGTTATTTTACAGCTTTAGATTTGAATTCATTCCTAATGTTGCTGATACGTTCATAAAAAGGTGTTTTTTATGGTTGGGCAGACAATGAAAAAAGCTGGAGGGATTTATATATCACGCTTTAAACTTTTAGTAAAAAATAACAGTTTGTAATTGTATTGTTTTAAAATGAGTAAATATTTGAAAAACAGAATGATAAACTTTTTGATTAGGATATTAAAGTTGCTTTGGTTTTCTGTCGTTATTTCAGGAGAAAACGGTGAGGCTGAGATGTTTATGTGAACTTATTGACTCATTACAAGTTAAGAAGTGACATTAGACACAACTGTTGGTGTTTGCATCCAGCTTCAACTGGTTTAGCAACAGTCCTAAAGCCAAGCAGGTTTGAGAGACTCGCCCAGGGCGGCATTCATAAAAGAACCGGGATCCACAGATCCAGGCCTGAAGACAGGCTGTTTCTAATGGTGTTTATCTAAGCTTAGTCTAGATCTTCTTTATCGTTAAAAATGGAGGTATGCTAAACCTATTTTCTTATTTTTGACACGAATCTTTCACAAAAACTACTTAGTGTTTGACGTTATTCTTTGAATTTAAGAATAGATGTGAAAAGGAGCCAAGAATCTGTTCCAAAGTGACCCAGCAACGGACTGGGAAATGGAAAATTACCTGATGTGAGGCCAGTTTTGCATAAATGAGTTTGAGGTATTTTCACTCCGAGACAACAAGGTCCAGGTTTTCCTTTTTGTTCTGTCTCTCCCTCTGTTTAAGGAATCTAATGTGATGGGGATACCACAATCACTCACCCGCCTGTGAACAAAAGCCACAGCTATTATCTGATGTTTGCTCCAGGTTTGAAGTGTGATAAATGGATCCCTGCAGCAGAAAGCAAACCTACAGGAGACATTAGATTGATTTCAGCTGAAGATGTAAGAAGATATTGACTGATGGAAGTTTTACAATAAGGAAATCTAATGATAAACTGATAAACAAAGACACTAAGCGTTCCAATGACAACAAACCAACAGATCCATCAAATTTATTGGAGCTGGCATTTAGCTAGAATGAAACGGAGGTGGAAAGATGCTTAGAAAGTGTGTCTGCTATAAAAGGTGTTTAACAATGAGCCTCATCAGGTGGTGAGGATGAAGTCACACCTCACAATATTCAGACATTTCTCTCAAAGTCAGATTTACAAAGAGCAGTGAGGATCCAGGAGGTGAGCAATTTGAAACACCCATCTTTGTACTTACCTTGACTTATTTTCAGACAGAAAGGAATTAATAATTTCCATTGTTTTTGCAAAAACATCGTTTAAATAACTGATGCAGCGTTTTGGTCTGAAATGATTGATAAATAAAATCTATTTCACATCTCGGTCCCAGAAGTTTAGGATTTGCTCTGGGAGGAGTTTGGTTCTCTGCCAAGTTCAAAGCAGCCAGGATGAAATCAGCACCTCCAAGTCCAGTTCAGGTTGGAGGAGAGTTTTTGCCTCAAGTGGAGGAATTCAGGTATCTTAGGATCTGAGGTCTTAGGTCCCTCTGGAGAACATGGGGGGGGGGGGTTCAGTTAACAGAAAATCCCAACGTTCAGGTCAGACTGACTTCTGGTTTGGCCGACTGTCGATAACATGATCTGAGATGCTGCCAGCATCTTCAGCTGCATGGAGGCAGAGTAGTCTGGATCCATCAATGATTCCAGAACCGCTCCCACCCTGGATCCCTTCTAAAGATGTCAGCTGCACCTTCTAATTCATTAGTACATTATAGTTTTATCCAGATATATCAGTCGACAAAAGCTGTCTAATATTGGTCAACTGCAGGTCTTACAGTCGTTCATTCCACAAAAGGACAAGTAACTGTTCAGTTTATTTCAGTTAAACAACTACATTTGGCTCTAACTGAAAATTAGATGGGCACCACCTAAAAGACAAAAAACAACACAAAGGTGTTTCTTTTTTATTTAAAGACAAATAACTTTTCTGATTTATTTTGAACAAATGCTGTTAAATGTTATTATTATTCTCCAAACAATAATAAACAAAGACATTGACTTTACCGGAATCACATGCCTTTCTTTAGTAGCTGACAAAGCCATGTAATATAGCAGACGTAGTGACGTCATATTCAAATGTGCGTACCTGCGTGTACGGCAATGTTATTGTG